>CM019179.2:55233410-55279888 GCA_009739505.2 Apolygus lucorum
TCTCCCTTGACCTTCCCTCTCAAATTTCAGCTTCCTGCGTTCAATAGGATTGAAAATGGCTTCGGAGCTCACCAGCTGATCAGTGCTCTTCCAGCGTCTCCAGCATTCTAGAAGATCTTCTTCACTCTTCAGATCACTGATCGATTCCAAAGGCTTATTATTGAAAATAATAAACAAAGCAATCAACTCTACTTTTGAAAATATTTTATTCCACTTACAGTTTAAAACGAAACTACAGAAATGAAGGTTTTAAGATTTGCTTGACAACACAGAAGAACAGATCATATGGACAATTGGAGATTAATAATCGGCTCAACTATTATGCGATTTCGCTCAAATTTGGAGGTTTCTTAGTTCTTTGTTGTTTTGATTATCCTTTCTACGAGAGCATTGAGTCCTGTATCTACACAATCGTGTTATTACACGTCCACTTGGCAGACTCCCCCTCCCCCCTATATATCATAAGATATCTCTTTTTACAATTAAACAAAATGAAACCTTAAAACATCATACTTTCCTGCTCGAATAACTCATTTTGATGTAATGAGCCAGCCCTATGACCAGTACAGTTGAAAGCTCCTAATTAAATTAAATAATAAGTTATGAGCTATTCATGTAGGATATTATTACTATAACCATCCAGTTTTTGAGCATCTGTTCTTATTTAGACTAGGAAATATCATCTGGGTGAGAAAATCATCTTATAATTACTGGATATTGAGGCTGATGAGCAATAAAAACAAAAAGTGCTGCAAATTATTACACAAAGATTTATTATTTTTCTACATAGATCACTCGTCTGCAAAGAACACGGCTTTGCCATTGTTACCACCAACCAACTTGAAGGAAAAAATCGATCACATTTCTTTTGCGATTCACACTCGTGTTTCTGATTTATCGTACGTCCAGCCCTCAAATTCTCGTAGGGAACGAACGGTTTGTCCTACAGGGCTCCGCGTGGTCTCAAAAAATTCCAAAAATTCTATACTATCTTAAATTGATGGAAAAACAATACCTTTATATCAAAGTTTTTTGAGTTAGGGCGTTTTCAAAATTTCAAACCTTTTTTTTCAACCCTTAGAAGTGACCTACATCAACCAAAATCTTCGGCGCACAACTAGACCCCAAATGGAGCCCACATACCAAATTTCATCAAATCATCAATGTCAATGCTGTGGGAAAGTGGCGCGTACGGCGGACGGACGACCAAATTTTGGTTTATTATTTCAATATAGGAAACCTAGAACCTTTGGAATCGACCAAGAAAAAAATTTTTTAACACCCCCTCAAAATTTGATGGTTTACGTTTCTAAGGAAGTACGTAGAATCCAAAAATCGAATAAAAATTTGGCCGTCCGGTCCGCCGTACGCGGCACTTTTGCCACTTAGCATTGACCGATTTGATGAAATTTGGTATGTAGGCTCCATTTGGGGTCTAGTTGAGCCCCGAAGATTTTGGTTGATGTAGGTCACTTCTAAGGTTTCCAAAATGAATTTGAAATTTTGAAAACGCCCTAACTCACAAAATTTTGATATAAAGGTATTGTTTTTCCTTTAATTTAAGATTCTATACAATTTTTAGAATTTTTTGAGACCACGCGGAGCTCTGTAGGACAAACCGTTCGCTCCCTACGAGAATTTAAGGGTTTTACGTACGATCAATCAGAAACACGAGTGTGAATCGCAAAAGAAGCCTAATCTCCGTTCAAATTTTAGCTGACCGAAATACGATCGATGTTTTCCTTCATGTTGGATGATTGGTGGCTTTGCAGACGAGTGATCTATATAGAAAAATAATTAACCATTGTGTAATAATTTGCAGCGTTTTATTCGATTTTTGGGTTCTACGTACCTTGAAACGTAAACCAACAAATTTTGAGGTGGCGTTGAACATTTTTTTTTCTTGGTCGATTCCTAAGGTTCATTATTGAAATTAATAAACCAAAATCGCAAATCCGTCGATTTTGGGTCGATTTTAATGATGGGCCATTTAGTAATGATGTCAAAAGTATGTTCTGGTCCCTAATTCGGCAATTTTCACTGGAGAGGTTCCTGATGCCTACACTCAAATTTTGACGTGAGTACTTTTCCAATATTATCGAAAGTTATCTATAACTCAAGTTCTTATGTTTCAAGAACGCAACAATTTTTTTTTAAATTTAAATGATGATTAAAATATAGACGAGACAGTTAGATGATTTAGAGATACTTATTAATCAAAGGACGACACAAGATCAGCTCATGTTGAAGAGAGGTGGAGTAGGTACATTAGAGGGGAAGCACAACTAAATTTGGTGCTGCGCTTGTACTGCGTTGAGTGAAGCTGTCATTTCCCTAAGACTCCTACTACACGCTGAAGTAGTGGAGCAGGAAGCATATCTAACCTAGATACGTGCCAGGTTCTAATTCAAACTCACGCCAGTCTTGATCATACACGGATTGTATTGAGACATGTGTAGCCGTAAAATCTCGATAGCTCCTATTATATGTTGAAAATCACGGTTTGTGAAACTTGGCTAAAAGAACTGGTTCGGATGTTATTATTGGTTACCTTTCGGGTAATTTGAGAGCTTCGCTCGGCTCGTACCGATTCTACCAGCCTACAAAGCCCGCAGGCATAAGGCGTTAATGCTCGTAACTGTCTTTTTTATATTCCGAGTATGTGGATCACTTCGTTGAAAGACGCAGTCCCACGATTCCCTTAGATAGAATCTCAAATAATACTCAGTCTCGAAAGCCTACTTTTAGGTAGTGCCTGCGTGTTTCGAGTAGAGACTGGAAATAAGTGACGTAACCCAAGTTTTATAGTCAGATTGAGAGCTGGCAGGTCATCAGGTTGTACCCCTGTCATAAATTTGTGCTAAAACCAGACTAGCTCTAGAAACGTCTGCAAAGTTGGGTGGGCAGTAATATTTCTCATAAAGTGGACAAATAGAAATAGTAGGCTTAACAATTATTTAATATATTATTACTATATTGACTTGACTTTAGGGGTAGGCACCTTCTCCAATCGCCACGAGTTTTACTCTTATTTGAAGAGGATGATAATAACACTTCCTAATACTTGCCTAATTGAGAAATATTTAAATTGAAAATATTTCTGTGTGCTCTTGATTGCAAAAAGCATACATAAAGGCTGGACGTGAGTACACATAAAGCCCGGCTTTCCTACATGCGGCTGAGCCGCTGCGTCTGCGGCTGGACTGCTCAAGGGACCAGTGCCTAGCTGCGGCCGGGATATGCAAACCCGCATCGACGTCTCCCTCTCTTCAAAAATGGGTATCACGGACGATAAATGGGTCATTTCAAAATTTGGGGTTATTTCTTGTCACGCAGCTTTTGTGAACACTCTATTTGTCTTGGAAATTCAGAATTTTTTCAGGGAGATACAGCAGGTTGGTGTCTACAAAGATCACATAGAATGTACCACTGTGATTGTTACCCTATTGAGATAATTGGGTATGGTAAAAAGGATATGTTATTTCTATTTTGCTAATGTGTGTTATGTCCGACCAAATTGATGGGTCTGAGGGGACTTTACCAAAAGTACACCTTTGCCACCAATTGGGTTAACAAAAGGTAGGATTGTTGAATTTATGAGTTTCTAGATTACAAGATCCTGACGACTATTCACCGACGTGGAAACGTGATTTTCGTCGTCGATAATTTATACGAATTAGTTGTAATTGTAGATTAGATTTTCTTGAATAGGTGTGCGAGTAGAAATGACTCCTATTATCAAATGATACTTCGAAATCTTATACTGAGTTATGATTATTACTTGAAGACTTTGCTTCTACAATAAGTTACACAAATTTCATGAAAAAAAGAATTATGGTAGTGCGAGTGTTAGGTTACTGGATTATGCGTTACGTTTATACTTTGTGATAATGTTGTAATAAAAATTGTTGTTATAATATATTTATGTGTGTTGTTACTTACAATCCTGATCCTTTCAGACTTAGTGAATTTTTGCTGTGTTTGTACTTAGGTATCCTAAGGGTTGGGTCGTACCTCGTACTGAAGGTTCGAGGGTCGATGACTCTACCTGTGGGAATTTCCTAAGTGGTCGCTGCCACCACCCTGGTCAAAATATCTCAGGGATTATTAACCTTTTTACCTGCAAGTAACCTGAATAGTTGAAAAGGTAAACCTTTGAAATAAGTACACAAGTTTAAAAACACGAAGGGTTTTTATTCATGAAACTTCCAACTGTCGCCGTGAAGCGGACTTAAAATATTGCTCTGATGGAGCTGAAGAAATAATATGTATACTTCAATTTGTAGTAATATATAATTGCGACTTCCTTATCTCACTAGGAACATTTATGTTGAATAGAATACGTTTTATGTATGACTACGACAACGTTCAATACTTAAAGAAAATATGTTGACTTCGTAAATTGCTGATGAAACAATAAGCTAATTATCTGTCGAGCTTTTATACAAGGCGTTTTACGTTTTTACAAATATTACGAATTTACTTATATGGTTATACAAGAGGGTTTTTGCTTTTACACAATATTACGTTTTACTTTCTTATACTTTAAATTCTCTTTACAGGACGTTATGATTACGGGGGGGTTGTGCCAGATTTGAAATTGAATTGTAAGCGCTTACAAGAATGTTGTGAGGGAATGGGCTCACCCTTGCCGAGCTTGGATCTATAGTGGAGATCTCCGTAGCGGTGTAGACCAGGGCCTCTTCCTTGAAGGCTTGTATAGGGGGTGCCTGGAACGCGGTGCAAACTTGTCCCGGTTCGGGGATCGTACTGGGTATCGATCGTATCGGCGAAATTGGAGAAGGCGGCAATGTTCCACGAGTTCGGGCCTTGGCTTGCGAAAGGCTCGAGGAGACAAAGACTGGCGGACGGACAGTTCGACTTTTAACTTAATGTCACGAGGGATCACAAGTTCGGTTCTCAGTTCGTTCACTGTCCCGGTACACTTAGGGGGGATGATTCAAGTTAGCTAGGTTCGACTTGCTGCGAGACGCGTCACTGACTGAATGAGGTGCAGGTGGTGGGGGCACCCCTATTTATAACCTCCGGCCATCTTGGTTTGACGATGGGGGAGGCCGCGATGGTGGCGCTCGGCTGTCTTGACTTCTGCTGGCGGACATCTGTTGTTACTGTCCTCGGCTGTTGTTGGCGGACATCAATTTATGGAAGTTGCGTTGCTCGGTGGAAGTTTTTGCATGGAATGGTTGATATTATTGGCTGATGAGGTTGCCTGAAGGGCGGACTTGCATTTATTACATCCCCCTCTTCTCCGCAGGCCGATGCCCTCATCGGCTACTTCTCCTCGACTACGGATGGGATCGTTAGCTTCGTTTCTGGGTAGACTTTTCGCAGGGCTGTCTCATACCGCCAACGTCTGCATCCCTGGCACTTAGGTGGGCGCGTCTCGACGTGTTCGCTTCTCAGGCAGGGCTGGGGAAACGATGGATGCTCTGGTGCGTACTTCTGACACGATGCCACCAGCCTGTTCCAGAAGCTCTTACAACTGGCACAGCGGAATTTTATAAACTCCTTCGGTGTCTTGTCGCAGACTGGGCAAGGTGCTACGCTGAGGTTTCCTGATTCGTCTGTGTGAGCTGGCGTGATGGGAGAGAACGCTGGTGATGGGTCCTCGGTCTCCACTCGTTTGGCCGCAGGTGGTTTCTGCTTTCCTTTGGTCTGGTCCTCCTCCTCCGAGTCTGAGGAAGAAGATGATGACGACGAGGAGGGCTTTCGCGCGCGTCTCCTTGGCGTGGACGTTTGTGCCTCGTTTGCCGATTCCCAGGCTCGTTCGAGCGAAGTGCTGGTCTGGTTCAGTTCATTACTGCTCTGGATTGCCAAGACTCGCTGCTCCAATCCTCGTAACTCGCAACGCAATTCCTCTATTGGGGTCGGCGTCCCAGCTGAGGCGGCGTTTGCTGCGCCCGAGCGAATTGCCTTGCTCATGTTTTGTGAGAGATTTGCTATGCAGGTCACGATTTCTTTCTGCTGGTCAGGCATGTTTCCGAAGTCTAGTATCCAACTTTGCAACTGCGCGATACATCTTACTGTGAGCTCCACCCATTCATGACTTCCTACTTCCACGTCTGGTACTGGCTCTATACGGGGCCGGGGAAACGCCATAGTCCTGTAACAAAAAACCCAGCCATCTTACTGACTACCCTTGGCTCTCTCTCACTCCACTCCACCTCTCCGCCTTATCCGAACGCGATCGCGATACCGGGGTGTGCTTTCCTATCCTTAATACTGTTTGGACATCCGACTTGTTCCCGGTACCTACAGGATGGATCGATCCTCTCAACCTCCTACTCGACCACGGTTCCAGGGCTTTGGGTGAGGGAATGAATGCAAGGTAAGTTTAATACAAAAAAAAATCAGTTCTTTTTTTTTTCAGGTTTACAGGTTATAGTGTTCCATGGCTTACAATTAATATACATTTTATACCCTTGGTGTTTAAAATTTTTTTTTTTTTTTTTTTTTTGTTCCTAATTAAATCAGATTTCTTTTGCAGGTTATCCGGCTTCTTCATCTGGTCCAATATCTATCACCGCGACTTTCCCAGTGTGCAGCTTTTTATAATCAATGACCTTTCTGGGTCGCAGACCGTACGGAGTTGCTCCGGTGGGGGTGTCGGTGGTGAGTGCCGTTCTTGGAGTGACCGGATCTTCTTGGGATTGCGTCTGGGCTTGTTGTAGACGCTCGAGATCTGGGGTTACGCAGGGTCGTTCGACGAGCTCCGGCTCCATTTCGTCCTCAAGGTCGGACCAGGCGTCTTGGCTCGTCCGTGGAACCTCAGTTGTTGGTCTCGGTACGGGGACCTCGCGCCTGTGCGGCTCCTCCCGTGTGATGGCCTCATCTGGGATACGTTCCACGAATGCGGGCTTCAGCCTGCTGAGGTGGTATCTCGTTGTCTTGCCGGTGACGTCGGCGACTTCGTAGTTGACATCCGTCAGTCGCTTCACGATGGTGAGGGGTCCTATCCATGGGCTCCAGAACTTTCGCGTAGCCTCCGTCGGAGCAACCATTTGTCGGGCGTAGACTTGTTGTCCTACCTCCAGTTCTCGCATGTGTCGTCGGTTATTTATGGCTCTCTCGCGGGCGTGCCACGCTCGCTTGATCTGTCCTTCCGCGATTTTCCGTATTTTCTGAAAGCACGGTTCAGGAGAGTCTCGGGTGGTTCCGGTCGCGCTCGTAAGCTCGCTGGTATTCGGGAGCCTTACCTCACGTCCATATGTCAGCTGGAACGGTGAGTATCCAGTACTGTGGTGAGGTAGGTTTCGATACGCTGCTAGCGCGAATGGCAATGCTGCCTCCCAGCCTTTCATATTCTCCCGAAGCTTGGCAACGATATTGGCGAGGGTACGGTGGAACCGTTCGCAAACACCGTTGCTTTGCGGATGGTAAGCGGAGGTTTGAATATGTCGAATATTCCACTTCGAGCATAACTCCTTTATGACGCTGGAGACAAATGCTGCCCCTCGGTCCGACACGAGCACCTCCGGCGCTCCGTGTGTGGGAAGGTACCTTGATGTCAGCAGTCGGGCGGTCGTTTCGGCGGTGCAGTTCGGTGCCACGTATACTTCCGCGTACTTTGAGAAATGGTCGACCACTGTCAACAAATATCGCGTGGTCGTGGTTCCTTTCAGGGGACCGACATAATCGATCCCTACGATCTGTCCGACGCGGGTAGGCAATTCCGGTCGCTGGATTGGTGGGTTGAGGTTGTTTGGAGTGTTTCGTTGCTGACACTGCGGACAACTTTGCACAAAACTCTTCACATCCTTGGCCATCCGTTTCCAATATCCATAGCGTCGGGCGATGCTTTCAGTGACGTCCACTCCGGGGTGTCCTGCCCACAACTGTTCGTGACAGTTCGTTAAAAACCATCGACGCAGGGTCTGCGGTATCAGTGGTACCAGCACTTCGCGTCCGTCTATGTCCGCTGCGAATTTCCAATAGTCTCCTTCCTTGCGGATTCTCGGGTTTGCGTTGTCTCGGTCTAGGGTCCTAATCCAGGGATCCAGTGCTTGGGCTGCCAGTAGCAACTCTCGTGGCATACTCAGATTGGTTATCGCGCCAATGGGTATCCTACTCAATCCGTCGACATGGTTCATCTTTGAGCCGGGTCGGTACCTTGCCTCATATTCGTATTCGGTCAACCGGAGTATCCATCTTCCGATCCGAGATGTGGGGTCTCTGATGTTCATTGCTGCAGTGAGGGCTGCGTGATCCGTCTGGAGTATGAAGCGACGTCCTAACAGGAACTCCTGAAAGTGCCGTACTGCCCAGACCACGGCCAGTAATTCTCGTTCAGTAGTGGAATAACGGGTTTCTGCATCGTTCAACACTCGGCTGGCGTACGCGACGGGGTGACTCTCGCCGTCTCGCTCCTGTGACAGTATGGCGCCAAGGGCTTTTCCAGACGCGTCGGTAGACAATACGAATGGAGACCCGAAGTCGGGGTACGCTAGTACCGGCCTCGTCATTAGGGCTTCCTTCAATGTGTCAAACGCCGTCTGTTGTGCCTCGGTCCACAGGAATGGTTCATTTTTCCGTAGCAACTTGTTGAGTGGAACAGCGATCTCGGAGTAGTTTTCTATAAATCTCCTATAGAATCCCGCTAATCCGAGAAATGCCCGCACATCTCTTGTAGTAGTTGGAACTGGGTGATTTCGGATGATACTGATCTTCTCCGGGTCCATTTCGACTCCGTTTGCTGTGACGACGTGTCCCAGGTAGTTCACTCTGTCCTTTAAGAATTCGCACTTTTTCAAATTGAGTTTGAAACCTGTTTCTTCGAAACGCTTCAGCACAGTCTGTAGTAATTCCAAGTGGGTATCGACGTCTTCGGTAAAAAGGATGACATCATCCAGATAGATGAGACATCCGTTACCTATGACTCCGTCAAGGACGTCATTCATCGCCGCCTGAAATGTCGCTGGTGCATTCTTTAAACCGAATGGCATTCTGGTGTATTCAAAGTGTCGGTTAAGGGCAGTGAAAGCAGTCTTTTCTTGGGACTCGGCAGCAACAGGTATCTGATGGTATCCCATGGTTAAATCGAGGGTGGTAAACCATTTGCTGTTTCCCATAAGCGATAACGTTTCTAGCAATCTGGGGATCGGATACTTGTTTCCCTTTGTGATTGAATTTAATTCGCGGTAATCGGTACAAAACCGCCATTTTTGGGGTTCTCCTGGTGGAGTTTTCTTTTTTGCAACCACGATCGGCGCGTTCCACGGGCTCTTTGATGGTCGAATCACTCCTTCTGCCAACATGTCGTGCACCTGATCCTCTACAAATCCTCTCAAGGCATGTGGTACCGGATAGGGTTTTCTACATGTGGGTTCTGCGTCGCCCGTCTCGATTTCGTGAGAGATATCCATGCTGCAACCATCTCGTCCGGGTTTGTCGAACAGATGTATGTTCCGTAGAAGGCAATCTTCTACCCTCTCCCGGTCATTCTTGACTAAGTGGTTCAGCTGCTGCTTGATGTACAGCGAATTCTCCTCACACGAGGGTTGATCGTCCCAGACCTCTATCGGGAGTTCTTCCAGGATCTGCAAATTCTCGGGAATCACGGCTCCCACGGCTGGTTGTTTTTCAGGGTTTGATAGACTCTTCTTAGCCGCCGTTTCACCTTCGCGGTTTGGTCGACTCTTCTTAGCCGTTGGTTCACGGGGATCGTAAAGTTGGGGGTTGGGGTTCGAGGATGGTCTTCGTTTCGTCGTTGGACTCGTCGAGAGTGTTGAGCGGGGAGATGCTTCTCCCTTTGATTTTATTTTCAGCTGACGCAGGTGGTTCAACATTTTGCAACTCTCCAACACCGCTCCGAGTATCATTTGTCCTCCGGTTTCGGCGTTCATCATGGTGATGAGTCCGGTGTCTGTTTTTATTTCAATGGGAAATTTTCCTAACAGGTCTAACCCCATTAGATCTAGATGTGAGTCGGGCCTCTGGAAGATGTAAAATCGATGCGAAGTCCTCTTGTCTCCTATTCGCACCAGCAATTCTTGCGTTCCGCGCAACGGTAACCGTTGGCCATCCGCTCCCCAGAGCTCGGTGGTCGTAGGTCTCACGGGCACTCCGGGTACCGGGTGCGATAGAGCAGAGACCGCAGCTCCAGTGTCCAGTATCACATCTCTATTATATTTTCCCAATCCAATCTTCATCCTTATCATGGGTCTTGTCGTGCAGTTGACAGTTGCTTGGAAAGCTACGATTTCATCGCCCCGCACCTCCTCTTCGGGGATATCTTCAGGTGACTGAGTCGCTACGGCTGCTGCAGGTCCGGCGATATTTCCGCGCGGGTGCGATACCGGCAGCATCTTCTTTTTCCGCAAGCATTCGTTTTCTAAATGCTCTCGCGCGCCGCAGAAATCACAGAAGATTGTGCTTTGTATGCCGTGAGGACAATTTACTGGAAAGTGGTTGTACTCTCCGCAATACAAACAGGGGTATCGAGGGGTCGGCGAAGGCTGTTTCCAAGGTGCTTCCGCTTGTCCTGCATATGGTGATGTTGTTGTCGGAGTTTTTGGTGGTCCTTGAGGGTTCGCTTTCTGAGGGCATTTTCCGGAAAAATGTCCCGCCTCCCCGCAAGTGTAGCATTTGAGGTTATCTTTATTTAGGACTCCCGCGACGTCCCACTTGAAATCGGCGACTGGTTCGCTCTGCGTTGCGTCCTCGAGATCTTCCGCTCGTTTCACAGCTTCTTCGAGGGTGTCGGGAGGGTTGCTTTGTAAAAAGGGGCTAATTTCTTTATTGACACCTCTTATGAACGCACGAAGGGTTTTTGTTCTAACCCACTCCTTTCGTTGCGCGGCTGTGAGTTCGATCTCGTTTCGCACTGCGGTTTTCGCGGTAGATATCAGTTTTTCCGCGAATCGCCGAATACTTTCTTCTGGCTGTCGTTTTGTGGTCCATAAGCGTATCATCGCTTTCTCGGGATCCTCGCTCTCGTACCACTGGAGTATGGCTTGGCGTAGCGCGTTGTATGGTTGGGCTCCAAGGTCTTCCTGTAGGAACCTCTTGGCTCCTCCCCTGAGACGTGTGCGCAAAAATCGCAGTCGCTGTTCCTGGTCCAAATCTTGTGTCGCCTGTTCTACCTCAGCGAAAAATGATGCGGCCGAGATGGAATCGGGTTCATCGGGGTTCCACGGTTCAATTTCTAAGAACAGGGAACGAGGTAGGTCTCTCTGTTGTGACGTTGATCCTCCTTGGATCGGGGGCTGAGCTTTTCGGAAGAACTCTCCCAACTGATTCATCGCCTCCGTCATGGCATTTGCCAACTCCGTAGGGTCGTCCATGATGTCGTTCGATATTTTGTCACAGTCAAAAAAAATGAAAGAACGAGAAAAGGCCCGGGCAAAAATCGAAATTGCAAACACTTCACGTCTCCCGCAACACTGAACCCAGTAGTCGAAGGGCTACGTAAGATCGGATCCAAGTTTCTACCCAAGGAACTTTTCCTGACGGTGTCAAAACATTGTAATCGAAATTTAAAATTTGTTCAATTCTATGAAATATGAATTTACTTGTACCGGTCCGAACCGAGGATGGTTCGATTTGTGTACCGGTGCGTTCTTTGAACCGAATCGGTCCGAACCGAGAAGCGGTTCGTTCTGTACTCAGGTTCTACTAGAGGGTCAGTACGAGTGGCGAATCGGTGCGAATCGTCGCTCGGTACGAACAGTGGACTGGTTCGAGTACTCTATTGGTTCGATCGGTGAATCGGTACGGACCACGCCCTGATCTGATGTTCGGATCGGGTCGAGCTCCGTTCTGGTTCGAACTGAAAATGGGTTCGAACAGAGTACTGTCGTGTCTCGAATCGGTTTCGTACTGTGAATTGGTACGAACAATGAACTGGTATGGTTCGAGATTGGGTCGAACTGAGTTATGGTATGCACGGAATATCGGTACGAACGGAATTCGGCGGAGTGTGGAGTGAATAGTTGTTACATGCACAAGAACAATGAAGTACGAATTGCGTACTGAAATAAACTCTCTGCGCTCCTCTCTCTTTCCGGCTGAATTTTTTGTTGTACAAATGTGTGTACTGCAATGTGTCGCAAATGAATAGTTGAGTCGTAAAATTGACGCAATAATTACTACTATTATTAACGTACAGATTTCAACAGTTTTACGCTCTTCAACTTCAAACGGTTATACTTACTTCGTTTTTAGGGTCCCGAAAACCTTAATTTTCTTTGATCCCACAGCTGGTCACCAATTGTGATTGTTACCCTATTGAGATAATTGGGTATGGTAAAAAGGATATGTTATTTCTATTTTGCTAATGTGTGTTATGTCCGACCAAATTGATGGGTCTGAGGGGACTTTACCAAAAGTACACCTTTGCCACCAATTGGGTTAACAAAAGGTAGGATTGTTGAATTTATGAGTTTCTAGATTACAAGATCCTGACGACTATTCACCGACGTGGAAACGTGATTTTCGTCGTCGATAATTTATACGAATTAGTTGTAATTGTAGATTAGATTTTCTTGAATAGGTGTGCGAGTAGAAATGACTCCTATTATCAAATGATACTTCGAAATCTTATACTGAGTTATGATTATTACTTGAAGACTTTGCTTCTACAATAAGTTACACAAATTTCATGAAAAAAAGAATTATGGTAGTGCGAGTGTTAGGTTACTGGATTATGCGTTACGTTTATACTTTGTGATAATGTTGTAATAAAAATTGTTGTTATAATATATTTATGTGTGTTGTTACTTACAATCCTGATCCTTTCAGACTTAGTGAATTTTTGCTGTGTTTGTACTTAGGTATCCTAAGGGTTGGGTCGTACCTCGTACTGAAGGTTCGAGGGTCGATGACTCTACCTGTGGGAATTTCCTAAGTGGTCGCTGCCACCACCCTGGTCAAAATATCTCAGGGATTATTAACCTTTTTACCTGCAAGTAACCTGAATAGTTGAAAAGGTAAACCTTTGAAATAAGTACACAAGTTTAAAAACACGAAGGGTTTTTATTCATGAAACTTCCAACTGTCGCCGTGAAGCGGACTTAAAATATTGCTCTGATGGAGCTGAAGAAATAATATGTATACTTCAATTTGTAGTAATATATAATTGCGACTTCCTTATCTCACTAGGAACATTTATGTTGAATAGAATACGTTTTATGTATGACTACGACAACGTTCAATACTTAAAGAAAATATGTTGACTTCGTAAATTGCTGATGAAACAATAAGCTAATTATCTGTCGAGCTTTTATACAAGGCGTTTTACGTTTTTACAAATATTACGAATTTACTTATATGGTTATACAAGAGGGTTTTTGCTTTTACACAATATTACGTTTTACTTTCTTATACTTTAAATTCTCTTTACAGGACGTTATGATTACGGGGGGGTTGTGCCAGATTTGAAATTGAATTGTAAGCGCTTACAAGAATGTTGTGAGGGAATGGGCTCACCCTTGCCGAGCTTGGATCTATAGTGGAGATCTCCGTAGCGGTGTAGACCAGGGCCTCTTCCTTGAAGGCTTGTATAGGGGGTGCCTGGAACGCGGTGCAAACTTGTCCCGGTTCGGGGATCGTACTGGGTATCGATCGTATCGGCGAAATTGGAGAAGGCGGCAATGTTCCACGAGTTCGGGCCTTGGCTTGCGAAAGGCTCGAGGAGACAAAGACTGGCGGACGGACAGTTCGACTTTTAACTTAATGTCACGAGGGATCACAAGTTCGGTTCTCAGTTCGTTCACTGTCCCGGTACACTTAGGGGGGATGATTCAAGTTAGCTAGGTTCGACTTGCTGCGAGACGCGTCACTGACTGAATGAGGTGCAGGTGGTGGGGGCACCCCTATTTATAACCTCCGGCCATCTTGGTTTGACGATGGGGGAGGCCGCGATGGTGGCGCTCGGCTGTCTTGACTTCTGCTGGCGGACATCTGTTGTTACTGTCCTCGGCTGTTGTTGGCGGACATCAATTTATGGAAGTTGCGTTGCTCGGTGGAAGTTTTTGCATGGAATGGTTGATATTATTGGCTGATGAGGTTGCCTGAAGGGCGGACTTGCATTTATTACACCACCATCTACAAGGCAACCCGTACAATCCCTGAAAATTTCATCAAAATCGGATGAGAAATGTAGAAGTTATGGCTGTGGCGAGGATTTCATGACAGACAGACAGTCACGGAACCAAAATTCTTCAGTAAGGTCTGAAACGTAAAACGCGAGTAGAAATTGCACCGCTGGGTCATATAATTCTGACTTTTCCTTAACCCGCATTTTACGGAAGATTAGACTGATTGAAAGACTTGAAGAATCTGATAATTCTGATGTACCTACCTAGATAATAGCTTCGGACTGTGATTGCTTGAAGTTCCGGACCTTCACTTCATCACTATTCAAATGATCTTTTACCAAAACATGAAAAGCCCCTTCCGAACGTCGCAATCCAAACAAACTATCATCTTCTCTCCTCAATCCTCCCATAATCACCCTTTCCTCCTCTTCCACAATCCACCAAGCCAATAGACCCTTGTTTCTTGGCATTCTGAACACTACTGAATGCTTGAGCCGCATGGCCGTTGCGTCCAGACGCGTGTAGGAAAGATACCCCCCTGCGGCAGCCGCAAGCTCTGCGGCTCAATGTGATCGCGAGCCGCAGCCGCTGCGGCCAGACGCGTGTAGGAAAGCCGACCTTAAGGGCTGAACATGTTTTGGTTTATTATTTTCAATAATGAACCTTTCTAGGAATCGACAAAGAAAAATATTTTAACGCCCCTCAAAATTTGATGGTTTATGTTTCAGAGTACGTAAAATCCAAAAATCGAATGAAAATTTTTGTGAGGCGAAAATATGGTAGGTACGAACCTAGTGACAATGGCAAAGCTGTGTTATTTGCAGGCGAGTGATCTATATAGAAAAATAATAAACCGTTATGTAGTAATTTCGAGCGTTTTGTCTAACATTAGATTAATTCCTGGAGAAAAATGAAATAAAAACAATCATTTAATTTTTCCCAAAATCGTCCATTACAGCTACTTACGACTATTTGGTCAAGACGAACTCAGATCTTTCTGAAATTTTAAAATCGGTCACCCGACAGCTGAGATACGTGGAGAAAACTTTTAGGAATTCCCCTCTCTCTCGCACACTTGTCTTCCCCCATGAATCCATGAATGGTAGGACACACACACACACACACACACATGTGGGGTTTTTTTTTCCGTAGGGGGTGAGTTTTGGTTTACTATTTTCAATAATGAACCTTTGGAATCGACAAAAAAAAAATTTTCTAACCCCTCAAAATTTGTTGGTTTACGTTTCAAGGTACGTAGAATCCAAAAATCGAATAAAAATTTGGACGTCCGTCCGCCGGACGCCGCACTCCGTACGCGGCACTTTTGCCACTTAGCATTGACCGATTTTGATGAAATTTGGTATGTAGGCTCCATTTGGGGGTCTAGTTGCGCCCCGAAGATTTTGGTTGTTGTACGTCACTTTTAAGGGTCAAAAAATGAATTTTGAATTTTGAAAACGCCCTAACGGAAAAAAATTGTTGTAAAGGTATTGTTTTTCCTTCAATTTAAGTTTCTATAAAATTTTTAGAATTTTTTGAGACCACGCGGAGCTCTGTCGGACAAACCGTTCGCTCCCTACGAAAATTTAAGGGTTGGACGTACAATAAATCAGAAACACGAGTGTGAATCGCAAAAGAGGCCTAATCTCCGTTCAAATTTTAGCTGACCGAAATGCGATCGATGTTTTTCTTCATGTTGGATGGTTGGTGGCTTTGCAGACGAGTGAGCAATATAGAAAAATAATAAACCATTGTGTAATAATTTGCAGCATTTTTGTTAGCACTATAAAGATGGGAAATTCGACGCCCTTTCCAACGGTGCCCTAATTTTTACATGTTATGGTAATTTTAGTAGATCTAAGTCGAACACACGAAAAAATCTTTAAACTAAAAACACTTGGAAAAACAAGAGGTTAAAAAAATGGCTAAGACACATTTTCTTACTCAAATAAGTTGTGGAATCGACTCCCGAAGTTTTTCGGTCCTTAACATGAGACATGGACGGATTCTACCCTTGAATGTACTGTAGGCGGTATCTTCGGAATTCTTCCATAGTTTAGTAGCCATCTCATTGATTTTGCACTTCTCCAGTTTTATCCTTACTGTATCTTTGTCATACATATACAATTGTGAACATAATTCAATTTCTATTTTGCTTCTAAATAAATAGAGTTAAAGATTTTTCGGCGTGATGCGGAATTATAATTATTCCGCAAATTAAGAGGTCATGAAAAATGATTAGTCTGAATATGGAGTTGCTAATTAAAGGGCGGTGAGAAATTGTAATAAGAAAGAAGAGAAAGTTTATTAGAAAGAACTAAACGCTTCACACTCAATTCGAAAAATAGGGAGCTTCATAATATGAATTTCCATATAATGGAAATTTGATTACTGGTAGCTAAGGACGCAGAACTGTGTACAACTCGAAGAAACGTACAACAATCGCATTTTGGTCAGCAAAAATTTGAACGGAGATTAGGCCTCTTTGCGATTCACACTCGTGTTTCTGATTTATCGTAAGTCCGAACCTTAAGTTATAGTAGGGAGCGAACGGTTTGTCCTACAGAGCTCCGGGTTGTCTCAAAGAATTCCAAAAATTCAACACTATTTAAAATTGTTGAAAGAATAATACCTTCATTTCGAGCTAGAGCACTCTTGAAAATAAAAAAGGTGTCTAGAAAAAAAAATTTCTAAAAAAAGGTTTCTATCGCAATGCTGCAAGACCACAGAAACTATTTGCCCATTGTCGAGCAAATAAGAGGGTCCCTGCGCGAACTTCGTGGTGTGTGGAGGATTGGTGTCAGGTGGCTAAAAGCTCATTCGAATTGTTGGAAATGAGGCTGCAGATGAACTTGCCAAAGAAGCAGCAGAGGATACCACTTTGCCTGAAGTTTTCAAAGCATATCCACGATCTTATGTTCGGAGATTGTTGCACGAGGAGACAATTAATTCTTGGAGCTTACTGTGGGATGCCAAAACTGATACAGCACAGCACACAAAGCGGTTTTTCCCAACTGTAAGAGGGAGGCTCACGGTTAAATTTGAGTGCTCTTACAAACTTACTCAGGTTCTAACAGGGCACGGGAGGAATAAAGCCTATTTGCAGCGGTTTGGTTTGCTCAGTGATGGGACTTGCACTTTTGGTGAGCGCGTATTTCAAACATGGGACCATCTGATCGTCCGGTGCCCGTTGTTAGAGCCAGAAAGAGGACGACTCATCAGGAAAGTGATGCTGAGCAGTTCGGATTGGCCAGGAGAATATTTTAATTTGATAAACAAACATTTGTTTGATTTTATTGAGTTTTTGAACTCCATAGACTTTGACCTACTATAAGTGGGAAGAGGAACTTATTAGCAGTAGGTACCCTGTGGTTTATTTTGAAACCTATTTTATTCTGTTAAATCATGTTGATGTTCATTTTATAAAAGTTAAGAATGTAAACCGTGAAGGTAAACGTGTTGAAGGGTTACTTCAACTAGGAAAAAAAACTCTTGAAAATTTCAACCCTTAATTTTCACCCCCCAGAAGTGACTGACATCATCCAAAAGCTTCGAGGACGACTAGACCCCAAATGGAGCCCATATACCAAATTTCATCAAAATCGGTAAATGGGAACTAAGGAAAGTGCCGCGTACGGCGTATGGCGGACGGACGGAAAAATGTTTACATTCGATTTTCGTATTCTACGTACCTATTAGTATATTTTTTTTTTCTCGGTCGATTCCAAAGGTCCATTATTGAAAATAATGAACCAAAAACAAGTGTGCTAGTTCTTGTAGATGTCTTTATCCTATTGCTTGAGGTATTAGGCAAAACAATTTGGAAACCTACAAAATCCCAATATAGATACTTGGAAGCTATGTGCCTCACCCACTTGACAGACGTTGTAGTGTTGCTTCCGAGTCTACCAAGGTAGCGGAAGCTTTGTTTTCACTTTTCAAGGACGAAAAAAAAAAAGTTCTCCAAAATCAAAATTTTCACTCGCGTTTTGCGTTTTAGACCTTTCTGAACAATTTTGGTTCCGTGTCTGTCTGTCTGTGTGTCTGTCTGTCTGTGTGTCTGTGTGTCTGTGTGTCTGTCATGAATTCCTTGTAACGCGCATAACTATACGAAGTTATTGTCCGATTTCGATGAAATTTTCAGGGATTGTGCGGGTTGGTGTGTAGACGGTCCCCTATGAAAATCATCATCCTCGGACTGATAGAAGCGACTGCGCATGCGCAAACGTGAATTCCTTATAACGGCCATAACTTCTACATTTTCCATCCGATTTCAATGAAATTTTCAGGGATGTTACAGATTAGTGATTAGATGGTCCCCTATAAAAATCATTATCTTTGGACTGATAGTAGTCACTGCGCATGCGCAAACGTTAATTTCCTTGTGACGGCCGTAACTTCCACATTTTCCATCCGATTTCAATGAAATTTTCAGGGATGTTACAGATTAGTGTTTAAATGATCCCCTATGAAAATCATCACCCCCGGACTGATAGTAGCCGATGCGCATGCGCGAACGTGAATTGCTTGTAACAGCCATAACTTCCACAATTTCTACCCGATTTCGATGACATTTTCAGGGATTACGCGGATTAGGTTGTAGATGGTCCCCAATGAAAATCAAGGCCTTAAAATGTACAGTAGCCTCTGCGCACGCGCAATCGTAAAATCCTTGTAACAGCCGTAACAGTTGCGTCTGAGCTGAGAATCTCAAAGCCATTAAGCTAACCCCTTTGTAGATCAGTTTAGATAGTGATGTTGGAGAAGCTGTATGCCAAATGGGAGATGCGTATGTCATTGAAGATCTTATTAGGGTTTTATATAGGAGGAGTTTAATTTCTGTTGGGAGAGCATTCGATTTAAATAGGTGAAAATAGCGGCCGAACTTTCTACGGGCTGTTTGATTTGCGCGTTTAACATGCTCGTTCCATGTTAAGCGCTTATCCATGTGAAGGCCGAGGTATTTTACGGAGTTGGAGAAGGGAATTTGGTTGGAGCGTATTTGAATCTTGGTGGGGAGGTTTCTTTTGTTGCTGAAAATTATACCCTCTATCTTAGCTGCATTTACCTTTATTTTCCATTTTTCGAGGCGGGAGATTATGAGGTGGGCAGCATTTTGTAGTCTATTACAGGCTTTTGGGGGAGATTGGCTAGATGAGTATAGGGCAAGATCATCGGCAAATCCTGCTATGGAGACGTTCGGAGGTAGATTTTCAAAAACAGAGGCTATATAAATATTGAATAAAAAAAGGAGAGGGGAAAGGACGGAACCTTGAGGAACACCAGCTGGGATAGTGAAACTTGGGGACATTTTGTTGTTTAATTTTACGAAGAAGGTTCTATTTGTTAAATAAGAGAGGAGGAGTTTACAATAGCCAGCTGGAAGTTTGGCGTGTAATAATTTATGGATTAGGCCCTCGATCCAGACAGAATCGAAGGCTTTCTCACTGTCCAGGAGTAGGAGGGCCGTGGAGTTTTTATCAAGCATGCTTTGCCGGATATGATCGACTACCCTAGCTAGCTGATGGGTGGTTGCATGGGCGTTTTTGAATCCCATTTGAGTGTCGGGGACTATTTTAAGTCGTTCGACCTCTCCTTGGAGGCGTCGCATGATGATTTTTTCATATAATTTTGAAAGGGTGGGGAGGAGGCTGATCGGTCGGTAGCTTGCTGGATCAGAAGGTTTTTTGTTTGGTTTGAGTATTGGGGTTATGGCTGCTACTTTCCAGGCGGAGGGGAAATAGTCGCAGCGGAGACATGCATTTATTATGTTGGTCAGTAGAACCAGTGCTTTTTTGGGTAGGTTTTTGATCGAAATATTTTGGATTTTGTCATGGCCTGGAGCTTTGTTATTTTTTAGTTTTACCAATAGCCTCTTAAGCTCCCGCGGGGATGTGTGACTATCTAAACTACAAATCACTCAAAACAAATGCATCCGACTCGCAACCCACACCTCCCGCCGTACAAACATAGACTCTTTCCATTCTCAATATCACATAGACAAAATCAAAACATTTATAGACAAACTCACTAACAAATTTTCGGATAAACTAAAAAACCACCACAACCCACTATTAACTAACATCGACATAGGCCCCAAGCCGCGCTGGGGTCCTGGCACCTCTTCCACCCCAAACCAATGACGGATTTGAGCTCACTCCCATGTAAAATTGTAAATAATATTTTAATTTTAAAAATGTAAATAATGTAAATATTGTATATATTAGCGTAGGTATTGTACAAAATTTTAGTCTTAAGTCACCACATTATGAAAAGAGTTTTTTCAACTAACCTAATTTTCTCTTACTATATTACATACACTACACTATCCTATGATACTATAAATACTCTACTCTCCTGACTATACTGCAAATAGGGCCGACAGGCCGGCATTGTGATTCAGTACCTTTCTGTTGTATTTTCCTGTACAAATATTCATGTAAATAAAATTTTCTTGATTCTTGATTCTTGATTCTTGATTCTTGTAGATCAGTGAGCAAGGTACTGGACTCACACCCAGGGGTCCCAGGTTCGACTCCCAGTCTTGCTAAGAAATTTTTTGATTCCAATCACTACCGCACTTACATTTTTCGTCCGAATTGGATGAAATTTTCTAGGATTGTCCAGATTAGCGTGTAGATGGTCCCCTATGAGGGTAGTGAAAGGTACTTAGAGATTGGTGTTTTCAGATTAACTACTATGCATAGGATCATCTATATAATCGGGTTATGGATACGAGGAAGCTATGTGCCACACCCACTTGGCAGACGTTTTTTTCTTCACTTTGTGTACGAATACTCCTTTTTCTCTCAAGCAATTGACGCAGAGTACCATTGCATAGAAAAAAACACGCTGAAAATCATGTTATTTTCGAGGAAATTCCCTTTAAAAATCTATTTTGATGTGTAATCAAGGATTGTAATGTAATTATCCTCAAATATCCTTTAAAAACTAGATAATATTTTTTCGTTACGAAAAATTCCCCACTTTGTTCGACTGCGCCGTTTGATCCTCTTGATTTTTGAAATGCCAAAAATTAAAGCACTAGAATTTTCATCGTTGCGTTGTTTGGACGGCTAAAATCTGATTATGCAACGTGGGTGAAAAGAAGAGTTAACGCTGTTTTACAAAAGTATAAAAAGTTTATTACAAAAATATAAAAAAATTTGATGGCTTTATGTACACGGTACTACTTGACTTAGAATAGCAGGGAATTCAATTTAGTATTTTTTGGATTCGTATCCATGCTTTTCGGGAACAACGTGCTTCGTGGAGGTGGCGATTTTGGCACCGTGAGTAGAGAAGCTGACGCTGGAAGTGGCGTGGCCGCTGGAACTGTGAGCAGGTTGAGAGTAGTGGGACTCAGCTTTGTAGGCTGGTTGAGAGTAGTGGGATTCAGCTTTGTAGGCAGGTTGGGAGTAGTGGGATTCAACTTTGTAGGCTGGTTGAGAGTAGTGGGATTCAGCTTTGTAAGCGGGTTGAGCGTAGTGAGATTCAACTTTGTAGGCAGGTTGAGAGTAGTGGGATTCAGCTTGGTAAGCGGGTTGAGAGTAGTGAGACTCAACTTTGTAAGCTGGTTGGTATGAAGGTTCGGGTTTGTAGGCAGGGATGGATTTGTATGATATCTGGGGTTTGTAGGAGGATTGCTTGTAGGAGCTTGAAAGGGAAGAGTAGCTAGGCTGGTAGGATTTGTAAGACGAAGCTTCGTGTCCAGAGCTGTATCCATGGCCAGAGCTCTGAGCCTTGTAGGCTTGGGGGTGTTTGGACTCTTCCTTTTGAACTTTAGCGTTGAAACCGGATTTTCCTTCGACGACGTACTCAACAACCCTCTTGGAACCGTCAGCCTCCACCAACATGTAGACGCCCTGAGTGTGGTCGCCCTTCCTCTCCTCCTTGTGGCTCTTGATGTCTCCCGTGTGGGAGTCGTGGACCTCGTAGGCGAAGGCGTAGTGGGGCTCGGCGTAGTAGTCTTTTTCTTCGTGGCCACTCTCCTTGTAGCCTCCAGCTTGGTGGCCGCCGTAGCTGCTCACTTGGTGACCTCCATAACCAGAAGTTTGGTGTCCACCGTAGCTCACCTGGTGAGTAGCTTGTCCTTCGTGGTATTGCGCCGCTGCACTAGCGATGGCTACCGCCAAAACTGCGAACTGAAACAAATAAACCTAACGTTATACACAGTGTTAGGCAAAAATTAGCTATAGCTAACAGCTAAAAGCTACAGCTGAATTAGCTACGAGCTGAAGCTAACAGCTAAATATTTAGCTATTAGCTGTTGAGGAACAGCTAAAATTTCCAGCTAAATTAGCTATTAGTCGAAAACTTATAGCTAACAGATTTGGCTGCGGTGAATAATAAGCTAATAGCTTTAGCTGTAGCTGACAACTAATGGATAACAGCTAACGCTGAAAAAAAATTTATTTCTCCACACGAACAGCTAGTAGCTAATCTAACCATTTCAGTGTTCGCTGGCATCAGAATTAGCTTTGGAACTTTATCGAATGAATTCCACTGATATTACCTCAAACCCAATTTGACCTTTTCTCTTCTCTGGTCACTTAAAAACCAAATCTGAAATATAACGTATTTTTTTTCAGGTATTAATTTTATGGGTGACCCCATTCTCGATCACCTTGAGAAAAGTTTTGTTAACAATCAGTATGTTTTAAATTTTTAATTCATTGTTTGAATTTTGATTTATTTGATCCTAATAAAAATATTTTTAGTTGTTTTGTGACCTGTTACCTGTTTAAAGTAGTTCAAAAGATGTTTGACACACACACACACACACACAAGAAAATATTTTTTAAGCTCAAATAAATCGAAATTAAAACAATGAATTAAACATTTCAAACATACTGATTGTTAACAAAACTTCTCGCAAGGTGATCGAGAATAGTGGTCACCCATAAAAGTAATATTTAACAAAAAATACGTTATATTTCACTTACAATTTACCCGACTTTCTAGCAAGATTTGGTTTTTAAGTGGCCAGAGAAAAGGTCAAATTGGGTTTGTGGTAATATCAGTGGAATTCATTCGATAAAATGTTCCAAAGCTAATTCTGATTCCAGCTAAAATTGAAATGGTTAGATTAGCTACTAGCTGTTCGTGTGGAGAAATAATTTTTTTTTCAGCGTTAGCTGTTAGCTATTAGCTACAGCTAAATCACCGCAGCTAAATCTATTAGCTATAAGTTTTCGACTAATAGCTAATTCAGCTGGAAATTTTAGCTGTACCTCAACAGCTAACAGCTAAATTTATCTTTTAGCTATTTAAAAAAGCTATAAGCTAATTTAGCTATTAGTTGAAAAATTAACAAGCTAATAAATTAGTTAGCTAATACCCAACTCTGGTTATACACAAAGTATTTGAAATTATTCGTTACTGTCCGGTTACTCTGCCTGCTATCGCTCATCTTATTTCAAATGCTCATTTGATGCCACCTTCCTGAATGACATCAATCCAAAAACGCTGCAAATTATTACACAATGGTTGATTATTTCACTGTACAGATCACCCTTCTGGGTAGAACGCAGCTTTTTCATTAAACTACCTACTATAACAATAACTTCGCTATTCGAGAATTTGTGGGTGCCTTCATTCTGAAATTTGATCCCTAGGTCCTAAGGACGCACAACTGAGTACAACACGACACTTATTCAAAGAAACGAACAACGATGGGATTTGATCAGCAAAAATTTTAAAGGATATTAGCCTATTTTGCTATTCACACTGAATTTGTCACTATTCTACAAACTGTAAAAGCTTTTGTTTTTCTCAATTTTTCGATTGTTAATCAATAATTTGTTGAAACCATTTAATTTGGCGCACATGATCACTTGAAGGCTGCATGTGCCTTAACCCATTAACGCCCAACACTTTTTTTCTCTATATATTTTTTAATAAATCTGATATTGCGACTCCAAATAGTGATTGTTGAAGGGCGTTGAGTCGGATGATATAGTCTTGTTGGTGGTCGAAACGACTCTGGGTCCTCTTTGTGAATAAAAAGGGAAACGTTGATTTTCTGTTGTTTATTCTTTTTCTAGCTACAGTTTCGCTGGGGCAACTTGCCAGTATCTTCAGGCTAAAACATTTGAGAACAGCAGATATCTTAATTAGTGTCTAAAACTGTGGTCACTATACCCTAGACATACCTTACACCTAATATAAAATAATACAAAATATAAAACATATATAACATAAAATAAATAAGCTGTACTCCTTCAAAGGAAAAAAAAACAGTGCTGTTTTTTCTTTTGAAGGAGTACAGTTTATTTTCCCACTTGTTTGAAATGTGTCCCTTACTGCACTATAATAAGCATCGTTTTTTTCCAGTTTGGATCTATTGAAACGATGGTTTTTGAATAATTTAGAAAGGTTGGATAATGAAACAAGCAAAAAGTGTACATTCTACATAAAACTGATAAGGTAAATTTCATGATTTAGGTGTAAGGTATGTCTAGTGTATAGTGACCACAGTTTTAGACACTAATTAAGAGATCTGCTGTTCTCCAGCGAAACTGTAGCTAGAAAAAGAATAAACAACAGGAAATCAACGTTTCCCTTTTTATTCACAAAAAGGACCCAGAGTCGTTTCGACCACCAAGAAGACTCCAAATAGTCTTTAGAACAGAAAAATAATTTCAAGATCTCCTGATCGATTTTCAAGTAAATAATTTCAAAAATCTCCAGATCAAAATCCAAATAAATTATTTAAAAAAAAAAAAAATCAAAAATCTCCAGATAGAATTTTATGGGTCTACGTTGCCATATTGCGACGCTGGACGCCATAAAAACTGATCTTTTTCTTTCAAAACTGAGATTTTAGCCGATCATGTCGTGATCTCACAGGTTCTAAAAGGGACTCATTTGGAATAAAGGATGTGGACTACATCCAACTAACTAATTTTCACGTTCATAATTAGTCAAAAAATGCCATTGAAGGTAGCATTAGATAAGTATAGTTGCCCTGATGATGACACATGGGTAGATGGTAGGGTACTTGTTAGTTCTTACAACTACCCAATCAACTTGAAGATGACGCATCGAGCTTTGTGACCATCGAATGAGCTATGTGCAACACCCACCTAGCAGACTACTTTGAATAAACTACCGTTTATTTGGTCGGATAATCAGTAGTTCTGAATTTGTAGATGAAGCTTCGTGCTATGTGCAACACCCTCATAGCTGGACATAAAACACTATACAACACTGTGGTCAGACAGATTTCGAGAAAAGGACCCCCAGGATCCAGGACTTCTCAATAACTCTGGAAGGTCCCTAGCAGCCTCCAAACAGAAAGGGCTTCTACGAGTATGTTGCCATATGGCTCAGTTAATAAAGGAAAAAAGCTATTCACGCCCGTGTTTTTGATGTATTGCTAGTTCAACACTTAAGTCATCTTAAGGGGCGAACGGTAGACCTCTGGGTGGTCTCATTCGATTCTAAAAGTTCAATACTATTCAAAATTGATGAAAAACAATATCTACCTTCATGTCAAGAGTTTTTAAAAAATTATCTAGGGCGTTTTGAAAATGTCAGCCCTTATTTTTCACCCCTTGGAAGTGACCTACATCAACCAAAAGTTTCGGGCCACAACTAGACCCCAAATGGAGACTACATACCAAAATTCTTACGGTTTATTATTGAAAATGGTAAACCAAAACACATACCTAGTTTGTTAAAGATGAGCTGGTGTGAACCATATACGCTCAGAATGTGTATTGAATGCAGAAAATTAAATTTTTTAGCGCGAACGAGCTACTAAGTTGGTACATGAGCTTAATATAGATAACACACCCACGCTGTAATACATTGAAATTTTACTTCATCCTGTCAATCAAAATAAATGAGCATAAGTTTGATTATTGTACGTTTTAGTTTTTGAACACCCAACCGCACATTTATTCATACCCTATTTCAGTTGAGATCTAATCCGCTTTGAAAAACGCTGCAAATTATTACACAATGGTTTATTATTTTTCTATATAGATCACTTGTCTACAAAATCACCAACCATCCAATATGAAGGAAAAAAAAATAAAAAAAAAATAGATAAATAAATTAAAAAAATAAAATTAAAAAAAATTCAAAAAAAAAAAATAAATAAAAATCACCAACCATCGATTGCATTTCGGTCAGCTCTAATTTGAACGGAGATTAGGCCTCTTTTGCGATTCACACTCGTGTTTGGATTTATATATATATATATATTTCAATATAAACCCTTAAATTTTCGTAGGGAGCGAACGGTTTGTCCTACAGAGCTCCGCGTGGTCTCAAAAAATTCTAAAAATTCTATAGAATCTTAATTTGAAGGAAAAACAATACCTTTATATCAAAATTTTTTGAGTTAGGGCGTTTTCAAAATTTGAAAATTGATTTTGGAACCCTTAGGAGTGACCTACATCAACCAAAAGCTTCGGGGCACAACTAGACCCCAAATGGAGCCTACATACCAAATTTCATCAAAATCGGTCAATGCTAAGTGGCAAAAGTGCCGCGTACGGCGTACGGCGTACGGCGGACGGCGTACGGCGGACGGCGTACGGCGGACGGCGGACGGACGGCCAAATTTTTATTCGATTTTTGGATTCTACGTACCTTGAAACGTAAACCATCAAATTTTGAGGGGGTGTTAAAAATTTTTTTTTCTTGGTCGATTCCAAAGGTTCATTATTGAAAATAATAAACCAAAATTGGGATACATGCTTTAATAATATCAATTTTAGAGATTGTACAAATATTCAAAGTGATTTACATCACTTTCAACTAGATTATTACCAACAATCAAAATAATTATTTTCAATAATAAAAATCATGTAAATGTATATATGAAGAATATTCGTGTAAGGTATATGAAGAATGTTCGTTTAACCCCCTCAAAATCTTGAATACTGTTAAATTTTCTAAATAAAATCAATGAAGTTTGGTACCTTTAAGTCCAGTAGTTGAACAGATCATGGTATTACCAAAGAGTAGAAAATAAAATGAAATTGTGAAATTGTTCTATATCCAAAACTCCTTGTAAACGGATTTTTCTGTAATGGCGTTCGTACATGTACAATTTAGTCCGAGATATTCACAAGCAGCAAAATCAAAGAAATTTGGGATTGAGGTCCCTCTTGGGGACTAATAGTGCATTTCAGCAGTATTAGACCCCAACCATTCACTCTCGGCAATAAGAGAAAAGTCTATCATGTGGATGCAGCTGCTTCTTCGAACAGATAATTAAAACGCTGCAAATTATTACACAAAGGTTTATTATTTTTCTATATAGATCACTCGTCTGCAAAGAACAAGGCTTTGCCATTGTTACCACCAACCAACTTGAAGAAAAACATCGATTGTATTTTGGTCAGCTAACATTTGAATGGAGATTAGGCCTCTTTTGCGATTCACACTCGTGTTTCTGATAAGTGTTTCTAGATAAGTTTTTCGTAAGTCCAACCCTTAAATTCTCGTAGAGAGCGAACGGTTTGTCCTACGGGGCTCCGAGTGGTCTCAAAAATTCTAAAAATTCTATACTATCTTAAATTGATGGAAAAACAATACCTTTATATCAAAATTTTTTGAGTTAGGGCGTTTTCAAAATTTCAAACCTTATTTTTCTACCCTTAGAAGTGACGTACATCAACCAAAATCTTCGGGGCACAACTAGACCCCGAATGGAGCCCACATACCAAATTTCATCAAAATCAGTCAATGCTAACTGAGGAAAGTGCCGCGGAAGGCGGACGGAAGGCCAAATTTTTATTCGATTTTTGGATTCTACGTACCTTGAAACGTAAACCAACAAATTTTGAGGAGGGTTTAAACATTTTTTTTCTTGGTGGATTCCAAAGGTTCAATATTGAAAATAATAAACCAAAATACGATTACAAGTGACAAACTAAGGAAGTTGGTAAGTAAAATCTCAACTGAACAACCGATGGGGAGGTTGAAAGGATTCGTGGTTTAAGGTTAGAGTAAAAATTTTGATTTTGAAAAAGTATTATGTCAAGTTGATAACATCACATAGGAATTTCTATGGTTCGAAAATGATTGCGTGGGTCAGAAAACTTCACGATTAAGTTCCTCGATGTTCATTTAGGAACAACAACATGATTGAAAAATATACCGATTTTTTCAGAATATTTTGCTATTTTTTCCGAATTTCCCAGCTAACTTGATTGATGCGAAATTCATCAATAACCATTCTATTACCAACTATTTATTTATTATTGTTTATCGGAAAGTCGTTGGTTACGTTTGTCTCTATATGGGGCCACCTAGGAACTGATACATGCATGTCGATAAATGTCATCAAAATTGGAAAAATTTGTTGTACAGTCTTGTCCGTGACCAATGAATTTGATGGATTTCCGCTATTTCATAACGCACTGGATAACACAATGAACCCAAAAACTGAATTTGAGGGTAATTTGGAATATCATGAACTGAGAAATTGCAATTTAAAGAAATTAACTTAGGCTTTAGTAACACAGCAATGACTCTCATGCCTTGTGCAGGCGCTAACCCGCACATTTCATGAAAATGTTATCAAAATCGTACAATATAGTCGTATTGTACTTCAAAAAAAGGGGTGTTGTCTTGAATATATAGACACGGAATCAAAGATTGTTCAAATAGCTCTGAAACGTAAAATACGATTCAAATTTTTATTATTGGAGGACCCAATTTTGGTTTATTATTTTTATCTGTTGCATGAACGCAAAGTTTTTCAATCTTCGTTATTGAGGAAGTTAAACTTTATCAATACACAAAAGTGTGGAATAAGTGCTTCAATTAACTACGTAAGCAATGAAGCAAACCGTAATTTTTAGTAAACCACTGAAATTTTGTAGCACAGTTTCACTAAACTCCCTAATATGGTGCAACTTTGAAGTAGGTAGTACTGAAGTTCACTTGTATCCGATTTTCGCGTCACTTGTCAACATTTCACTGTAGGTTTGTAGAAACATAATTCATCACGAATGAACTCAAATTATGAAAACACTGAACACATCGTGATATGAAAATGGAAAAAATGCTTGGGATTTTCCCACCTTGAACATGTCGGTAATGGTTGAATAGAGCAGAGAACACTGACTCTTCAAAGCGTAAAGGGTCCTTTTTATACTCAAGTGAATTTCTGAGCTCCCCGGTGCGCCCGCCCCTACAATTATTCTAGGCGTCCCCACCAGCTTCCGATTTTCTGTTGGAAAAAGGAGAGAAAAAACCTTCTCTTTACGAAAGGAGTCATTCTGGGGGTGAGCATTGACATTCACTTCCAAAAACATCGCGGTACTTCAAGGCGATTAGGACGGCTGCTCCAAATCCACTCACGTCTGGGGAGCCAAGGTTCCCAGACGCCGCTTCGGTCGTTATTCTATTAAATGACATAACACGAGGTAGATAGATAGCTTAATTAAGGAATATAGGTGCAAAAATGTTGAGAAAGTGTTGACACGGATTTTTCAAATTTCCCAGAACAGCAATTCTCTTGTTAAGAGAGGGAGAGAGAGACATGTTTTTATTAATAACATTCAGACATTTTCGTTTTGGTTTATTATTTTCAATAATGAACCTTTGGAATCGACCAAGAAAAAATATTCTACCCCCCTCAAAATTTGTTGGTTTACGTTTCAAAGTACGTAGAATCCGAAAATTGAATGAAAATTTCGACGTCTGTCCGCCGTACACGACTTTTTCCTTAGTTCCCAACGATCGATTTTGATGAAATTTGGTATATGGGCTTCATTTGGGGTTTAGTTGTGTCCCGAAGCTTTTGGTTGATGTAGGTCACTTCTAAGGGTTGAAAAATAAGGGTTGAAATTTTGAAAACGCCCTAGCTCGGAAAATGTTGATATGAAGGTATTGTTTTTTCATCAATTTAACCCTCGGATAAGCGCGCCTGAAAAAACTGAAAAAACGCTGCAAATTATTACACAAAGGTTTATTATTTTTCTATATAGATCACTCGTCTGCAAAGAACACGGCTTTGACATTGTTAGCACCAACCAACATGAAGGAAAACAACGATCGTATTTCAGTCAGCTAACAGTAAAGGTATTTCCTTTACCATAGCAAAGTTGAATAAGTAATACAATCAGGATTAATTTAAATGCAATGAAATCAGTCTATCTAGGACAAATCCCGCACAATCTGAAACGAAAACGCTGCAAATTATTACACAATGGTTTATTATTTTTCAATATAGATCACTCGTCTGCAAAGCCACCAACCATCCAACATGAAGAAAAACATCGATCGCATTTCGGTCAGCTATAATTTGAACGGAGATTAGGCCTCTTTTACGATTCACACTCGTGTTTCTGATTTATCGTACGTTCGACCCTTAAATTGTCGTAGGGAGCGAACGATTTGTCCTACAGGGCTCCGGGTGGTCTCAAAAAATTCTAAAAATTCTATACTATCTTAAAATGGAATAAAAATACCTTTATATCAAAATTGGCAGAATCAAATGTTGGCAGCGGCAAATATGGGGCTAACCATTAATCAAGGCAAAACAAAGTACATGGTCTCCAGTAAAAACTGTAATGAAATAAGAACGCCAGACATTCTCCTGGGCCCGTACTGCTTCGAAAGGGTTGCTGTTTTTAAATATCTTGGTTCCTCTGTCCACGAAAATAATGATTGTACGATCGAAATAAAATCAAGAACACTAGCTGCTAATCGATGCTATTTTGGACTATTGCCGCTCCTGAAATCCCGAGTACTCTCCAGGAGGGTCAAACTCACCTTGTACAAGGCGCTGCTTCGCCCCGTCCTGACATATGCTTCAGAAACGTGGGTCTTGACAAAGCAATCTGAGAATGCCCTTAGAATTTTTGAGAGAAAAATTCTTCGGAGAATACTGGGCCCAGTGTTCGACCATGGACAATGGAGACGGCGCCACAATGAAGAGCTCTACCAGCTGTACGATGATTTTGACGTTGTCAAATTCGTGAAGTTGGGGAGATTAAGATGGGCCGGCCATGTTCTCCGAATGGATGATAACGATCCGGCTAAGCAGCTCCTGTTAACTCGCCCGAATGGTACAAGGAAGAGAGGAAGGCCACGATTAAGATGGAGTGACAATTTAGAAGAAGACACAGCACGGCTCGGGTGCTACGACTGGATGACAACGGCACAAGATCGTTCAAGCTGGAAAGATGTCCTAGAGGAGGCCAAGGCCCACCCTGGGCTGTAGCGCCATTTAGTTAGTTAGTTAGTTATATCAAAATTATTTGAGTTAAGGCGTTTTCAAAATTTCAAACCTTATTTTTCAACCCTTAGAAGTGACGTACATAAACCAAAATCTTCGGGGCTCAACTAGACTCCAAATGGAGCCTACAGACCAAATTTCATCAAAATCGGTCAAATGCTAAGTGGGGAAAGTTTCGCGTACGGCGGACGGACGGCCAAATTTTTATGCAATTTTTGAATTCTACGTACCTTGAAACGTAAACCAACAAATTTCGAGGGGGGGTTAAAAATGTTATTTCTTGGTCGATTCCAAAGGTTCATTATTGAAAATAATAAACCAAAACGGTGATACGCGCGGTGTATCATTTTGATTAAACGGTTTTTGAGAGAGGGAAAGGGTTATGAAAAAATAGAAGAAAGTTAATTTTTCGTCTATAACAAACTTTATTGTATAAGGGAAACCAACTCAAATGAATAGGAAATGTGTAAAGTAAAGTCATTGAACGAAACTATGAAGTAGGTAGAAAAAATACCAAAAAATTTATTTGTGTCTACCTTATTTGTGTTGAAAAATGAAAACTTGATACAGTAGGTACAGTAGATACAGTAGGCTCCTCTGAAAGGCCAACTTATCATTATTATGAAGACTCTTCATTGATGAGGATTCAAAGTTAGGAAGGTAACGAAAAGCGTACTCTCAAATCCGCTCGATAGGGGGTATAGCAACCTTTCAAAACTAAATTTTTTATCAATTTCAACCGCGCATATTGGAGGGTTAAAATAGTATTGAACTTCTCAAATTTATAGAGACCCCTCGGAGCTCTGTAGGACAAACCGTTCGCTCCCTACAAGAAACACGAGTGTGAATCGCAAAAGAGGCCTAATCTCCGTTGAAATTTTAGCTGACGAATTCTTAGCAACCAGTAATCAAATTTCCTCTTCATTTTTCTTTGAATCGAGTGTGATGCGTTTATTGACATTTTCATGTCTTTGCTTTGGCACATAAACTGAAAAATCGTCACGAAAACTAAGCAAGTCTTGCTCACGCGACCAATAAATAAATAAAATAGAATCACTGTGTTGCGTAGAGAACAATCAACTGTTTTCTTATTTTGATGGTACATGAACTAACAACCTTACTTCACTACCTTGTTGTGTAGTGGTTGACATGAAAATGTCCCAATGTGTTGCAGACTCGTATGCAAGCATTTAAAATTGAGTTTCTTCAAAAGACTACTTTCTTTATAATATCACGATAGGGTTGCATCCTGTTGTTGTGGTCAGCTAGTAGTTAGCTGACTACCTCTTCGTATTCATGTCCTTGGCTCAGTGCTGTGCTCGAATGTAAATAATATCCTAGTTAGATTTGGGATCGATCCCCGGTCGAGGGTTTCTTCCAAATAGACTTAATTGTGAAACGAAAATATAGTTAGTAGGTTGTGACAATGGCAAGGCCGTGTTCTTTGCGGACGAGTGATCTATATAGAAATAATAAACCTTTGTGTAATAATTTAACAACGTTTAGGTTTATTATTTTCAATAATGAAGCTCTGGTATCGACCGAAAAAAAGTTTTAATTTGTTGGTTTACGTTTCAAGGTAAACCGTCAAACTTTATCCCAAGATTTACTCCAAAACATTTCCAAATACAATTTCTCCCACTCGAAATGGGTTAAATTGATTTTTTTTAGTAAGTGAATTGATCTTCAGGGCTTCTTGAACATTTTGAGTGGTTGAGCTCATTGATCAGATAATTGTAACGCCCCTATTTAATTGTTTAAATGTTGGAGTAAAGTTACCTTCGAGTGCGTCAATCTTTACTCCACTCTGAAACACTCACGGTTATCGCTACAGAAACGGACAGTGGTGCAATGTTACTAGTCGGGATTGAATTCATTACCTCAGAAATGCTTGATAATATCAAGGATTTATAATATTATTATAAAATATATTCTGAAAAATTGAACTTTTTAGCTTGAAAAATACAAGTTATACCTAAGAAAAATATAAATTCCAAGATCATTTATTTCAACGAATTTGCTTGAAATGCAATATTTCTGGTTAAGAGATCACAGTTTCAGTCTTCCAGTATAGACAGACTTATGTAGGTAATCGAGCAAAACTTTCTACAAGTAAAGAAATATTGAAGGACAATAAACGATAAACGAATGACTTAACAAAATCACAGAAAAAGTCAGTTTCACATTCGATAACTTTCAAATGAATTGCAATGGTAAATTTCAAAGTTAACCCACGAGTAAATGATATTGTAAATCACAACTTATGAGACCAAAACACGTTTAAGTTCATATCATTGTTGTAAAGTTTCGGTAGGGGCGCGTACCAAGCTTTTTCTCATTTCTTCTCCCCATCTCTTACTTCTGCAACATGAGATACACGAGAAACCTTACATTCAACACTGCAAAAATTATAAAACTCAAATATTTTTCGAGATTAAATAAGAAAAATATGAGTGAAGCTACCTTTATCCCAACCTTTATAGTGGAGTAAAGATACCCGGTTTTTGGAGTAAAGTTACCATCAAATTTCTGGTAAACAAAGGCATAACTAAGAAAACACTTTTTTGAGTATTTGATTAGTGTATTTTGTTCAAAATAAGATATTGAAAGTGATATGATGAGGGCTTGTCTGGTAAATCCACTCAAAACACCTGATATGGAAGAAATTTTGGAGCACGAGAAACAGGACAAAAACAGCTGAACAGGAAACTATGACTGATAACAGCTGATAACATGGATAAAGGCGCCATCGCAAGCTGCATCGATTCTCTGGGATGTGGAGTACAACGAAAACGCAATAGCTAACTTTTATCTAAGTTCTACCACGCTTACGTCACAATTGAAGATTCTCACTTTTTGGGGTAAAGTTACCCCTGATGGGGTAAAGTTTGACGGTTTTACGGTACTTACGTAGAATCCGAAAATCAAATAAAAAATTTTACGTCCGTCCGTCGTACGCGGCACTTTTCTTAGCAACCATGGACCGATTTTGATGAAATTTGGTAAATGGGCTCCAATTGGGGTCTAGTTGTGCCCCGAAGCTGTTGGTTAGTGTCGGTCACTTCTAAGGTTTGAAAAAATAGGTTTGAAAATTAGAAAACGCCCTAGCTCAAAAAATTTCGATATAAAGGTATTGTTTATCTACCAATTTTAAATATGATCGAATTTTTAGAATTTTTTGAGACCACACGGAGCTTTGTAGGACAAACCGTTCGCTCCCTACGAGAACTTAAGGGTTGGATTTATGGTAAATCAGAAACACGAGCGTGAATCTATATAGATATTGTATCTATATTTATATTGCAATCATGCTATGTTAGTAATCGGCTTTCCTAATAATTAGGGTAACCTTGAATCCCCGTTACTTCAAACTGAGTGTGAAGAGTTTATTTATTCTAAATAAACTTGATTGTGAAGTAGGTATTTGGTCACAATGGCAAAGCCGTGTTCTTTGCAGACAAGTGATCTATATAGGAAAATAATAAATATTTGTTTAATAATTTGCTGCACTTTTAATTTCGCAGGCAATATTTTTCGATTTTCAAGGCTTCCGCCACCTTGGTAGATTCGGGTGCAATAATTATTGACAAAAGCTGTGACCTCCCCTAGATACTCTAATATCTCAGTGCAAATACCTACAATACTTGATAATACTGGGGCATTTCGAAACACTTCCCAACGAGTGGGTATGTTCAATAACACGGGGCACACTCCCCTCCCTCCAGTCTGCCCCGAAAGTAAAATTAAAGATCCATTAGGCGCCAGGTAGACGTATAATTTGACTCAAACAGATTCGGGGCAAAGGCTACCTAGAGGGAAAAATCGCGATCCTTCACCCAGTTGGTAATTCACTCGGACACAAATCCGCCTCGTTAATGTATGGAATTCATCACTTGAGGGAATTTTTAAACGACACACAGCACACGAGACGATTTGCTTCTTATTGGGCAACAAGGACCTGGGAGTTGCTTCATTATTGTTGGAACAATTTAAGAGCCGGGCACAGTGCTTACTCACTTTCAGGTCGAATTCCAAGGGCGTGCCGTGTCCTTTGGAAGTATTTCTCACTTTTTCGTCATACGTCAAATTAATGCTTGGCTCCTTTTACTTTCTGTTGGAATGTTAGTGAATTTTGGGGCGTAATTCTATCTTCCACCTTCAAATTATGGTGATAGAACCATACGTTATGTTTTAAAAAACATTGAAGAGTGAACATCGATGAAATCTCCTTTAGAGGGAAAAACAATAGATCATGGATATGTCCATTGTTGTAGCTGTGGAATTCCTAAGATGTTTTCAGTGACACTAGTGACACCATGGTCCGATTAGGGTTAATAAGATACCAATAAAATAGTAAGGTACAGATTTTTTGTTATTGAATGAAATTCTTTTTCGTGTTTTGATAGTCTGACCTACTGTTGTGAAAAAGGGGAGGCCGAAACTATAACCATGAACGGCCTGTTATCTCCCGTATGATAATATCTCCAACCACTTTTCGCATGTTTCAAAAGTTTCAAAATGTTACAAATTCGTTCATTTTTCCAATATCTTGTTGTACGTCTTGCAATCGTACGGCATCAAAATGAAATTTGACTCCAGCCTTGACATATCCATGTCACAGGACATCTGCTAATACAATAGGTATAAGTGAATTTAAAAAAAAAACAATATTGCACATCCTTCACTGAAGAGACTGAAAGACACGAAGAAGTTAATTATGCTGAAGAATACAAATTGGGTACAAAAAGACTCGCTCTGGAGGTCATCAACTCGACAATTTTGATTGTTACTGCTATGGATAATCTATCGTAATTTTTTTTTTTTTGTGTACACACTACCGAATGCCTGTTGAGACAAAAATCACAATTTCAGCTCAAAAAATGTTTAAAGGGGACCTACCTACCCAAATTTAAATTTTATCGGCCTGAATTACTCGATCTTCCCCTACCTGTACAGTATTTTCCGAATTTTATTAAAAACAAAACAGGAACGATCTCGAAGGCTTGACGTTGATAGTCGCTTACTAGCTGTGAAAGGTCTAGCTGTCATACTATGGTAATAGTGTCAGGAACACAGCAATGAAAGGTTTAGGCATTCGATTGTAATTCTAACTTTAAGTGCGAGGTGAGTTAAATATCCCAAGTTGATATCCATACTTAATAGTATGTGAAAAAAGCGTTTAATTAACCACATTCCCAGATTTTGGTAGAAATATAAATATTCAGAGCTTGCCTACCATTATTCCGTGATTGCCTACATAAAAACTATGGGCTGATCTTTCTTGTGTTTGAAAACCGTTTTCCGATCAACCTGTAATGAATCTTCTGACACTTCGCTGAATGTTTTCTTTTCGTGGTGTTCCCAAACATTACCCACCTTTAATGCATTGAATGCAATAGAGTATCACACTAACTTGCTACTTGTAATCTTACTTAACTCTGACCAATAGTGAAAATAAATGCCGTGTCTTTCCCGGTCATGATCCTGACACATCATGGTATAGTCAGAATCACGGCAATGAAAGGCTGAGCTTTTCACGGTAGTGTTCCTGCCAAACCATGGTGTCAGAAACAATTCCCAAACAACAACCATTACCAAAACAAACAATTACCATTAGTTTAGCTCATCACGGTCTTAATCGTGCAAAACCATGATGAACATGGCTGGAAGAGCTTCAGCGGTTCTCGGTCGCGTTCGTGCTATACGATAGTAGGTAGATCAAAAACACGACCGTGAAAGGTTTGGCAATTCACGGCCATGTTCCAGCAATACTTTCCAATGTGTCAGAAACACGAGTGTGAATTTAACCCACTTAGGAAAAAGGGCCAGCAATAGCCCTAAGAAAATGATACATAACATTGAAGCTAAGCACGTAAAAATGGAGTCCAAATCTCACAACATAAACATTTTTGTTTCAGCCAACCAACCCCATTGTTGGATTATTGTGGATGCCTACCTATTTTTGTGTTTACCCAAGTTCACTGCTAATAAAATTCGATTTAAGACGGATAAATTTGACAAATTTACAACATTGATGAGCAGCTAACTTGTTTTATGACATAATGAGACTAAAAATCACCATTCTACGAAATTTACTAGCCTATTTAGAGACCGAAATTTTGTGCTACAAATATGCAGATGTTGGACAAGGAGTGGAGGCAGGATGAGTTGACTCACCCTGCCCACGGAATCTTCCCTTCCTAGATCTTTTAGAAAATGAACATAAATATAGTAGCATTTACCTTGATCCCAAAAGTAAGTTTTTATGTACAGATGAGGAGGATCACTCTGTTAGGGACACAGAACAATGGTATTCACGAAAGAACCATAATTTCGCGCACGTTCCCGAACCAATCGACACTTCACAAAACACCCTATTTGGAGTACTGAAGAAGACGAGGAGCGAAAATAAAATTCACACAAGATATTTCATGAATAATTTATCAATGAATAAATAGAATTTTTTTGTCTAAAAAAAACTCTCCGGTGGCACGTAATATAGGTATCACAGTATACCTTCCTTCATATCTACCGATATGACCCCCAGCCAAATACAAATACATGTCAAAAAGCTGGAAAATATTACACAATGGTTTATTATTTTTCTATGTAGATAGAGATTAATTATTAGGATTTTCGATTACTGGTTGCTAAGGACGCAAAACTGAGTATAACTTGAAGAAACGAACATCGATCGCATTTCGGTCTGCTAAAATTTGAACGGAGATTAGGCTTTTTTGCGATTCACACTCGTGTTTCTGATTTATCGTACGTCCAACCTTTAAATTCTCGTAGGGAACGAACGGTTTGTCCTACAGGGCTCCGCGTGGTCTCAAAATATTCTAAAACTTCTATACTATCTTAAATTGATGGGAAAACAATACCTTTATATCAAAATTTTTTGAGCTAGGGCGTTTTAAAAATTTCAAACCTTATTTTTCAACCCTTAGAAGTGACCTACATCAACCAAAATCTTCGGGGCTCAACTAGACCCCACATCGAGCCTGTATATCGAATTTCATCAAAATTGGTCCATGGAAATTAAGGAAAGTGCCACGTACGGCGGACGGACGGCCAAATTTTTATTTGATTTTCGGATTCTAGGTAGGTACCTTGATACGTGAACCAACAAATTTTGAGGGGGGTCAAAAAAAAATTTCTTGGTCAATTCCTAAGGTTCATTATTAAAAATTATAAACCAAAATGTCGAGTTTTACATTTCATTGTACTTTTAATTACTCGTATAATCATAGTTACTTTATGTAAAGGGCAAACCCTTACTCCCATCCATAGATTTAACATTGTAACTCAGTTTTCGTGGTAATAAACTACATGAAATTTTGTATATCGGCTCCATTTGGGGTATAGTTGTGCCTCTAAGGTTCAGGTTATTGTTAGTCACTTTCAAGGGGTAACAAGGGGGGGGGGGACATTTTCAAAACACCCTAGCTCGAAAACTTTTGTATAAAAATGTTGTTTTTTAATTAGTTCAAAATTTGAAAAAAATTTAGAGTCGAATGACACTACTCAGCGTTTTGTGGGAAGTCGGTTCGCTAATGAGGATAATTAATTAAGATGTTGTGTGTATTGACCCACGGTATGAAGAACTTGTCAAATATCGGGATTGATCCAGAAAGAAACGCTGTTATCGCCTAGCTTTCGGAAACTACTCGTATAATCCCTCCATCAAGGCTCAACGGCAGGAGAGAGCACCTACCAACTCATACTCACTATCTGGTTCTCATTAACTTTGTAAAGAAAGTAGAAAACATTAAAAAGAAATAAATATAGCATCAGGCTCACAACACAAACAAAAACAATAGATTTAAAACTTTCCAGGCGTATAAAAAGGCAACACTATAACGTGGGTAAAAAATCAAAAACGTCTGCCAAGTGGGTGTGGCACATAGCTTCCTCGAATCCATAACCCGATTGTATAGATCAATCTCAAAACATAGATCTCCGAGTACCTTCCACTACCCTCATAGGGAACCATCTGCACGCTAATCTGAACAATCCTGAGGAATTTCGACGAAATTGGATGGAAAATGTATAAGTTATGGCTGTTACAAGGAATTGACGTTTGCGCATGCGCAGCAACTGCTATTAGTCTGGGGGAGAAGATTTTCATTGGGGACCATCTACCCGCCAATCTGAACAATCCTAGAAAATTTCATAAAATTCGGATGCAAAATGTAAGTGTTATGGCTGTTACAAGGATTTTACGTTCGCTCATGCGCAGAGGCTACTGTCAATTTTAAGAATTTATTTTCATCAGAGACCATCTACAACTTAATCCGCATAATCCCTGAAAATTTCATCGAAATCAGATGAGAATTGTAGAAGTTATGGCTGTGGCAAGGACAGACAGACAGACACGGAACCAAAATTGTTCAGAAAGGTCTAAAACGCAAAACGCGACTGGAAATTTCGATTTTGGAGAACTTTTTTTTCACCCTTGAAAAGTGAATACAAAGCTTCCGCTACCTTGGTAGACCTGGAAGCAATATAATGTATGTAACAACCACTTATGCCCCATCAAATTTTCGGAAACAAAGCTAAACTCAGTTTAGCTTTACCTCAGCTCTATTATTTTTGTTTGTGTTGTGAGCCTGAAGGAATATTTATTTATTTTGAAACTTTTCGACTTTCTCTACAAAGTTAATGAGAACCAGATAGTAGAGTATGAGTTGGTAGGTGCTCTCTCCTCATGTATAGCTGCCGTTCAGTCCTGATGAAGGGAATATATTTTCCGAAAACTAGGCGATAACAGCGTTTCTTTCTGGACAGATATTTGACCCCCAGAACAGACTGGGGTTACTGGGTTTTTTCCCAGTACAGATATTTGACAAGTTCTTGATAACTAATTACCTAATTATTGAATGTTTCATGACGTTTTTCCATCAATTTGAGATAGGGTTCAATTTTTAGAAACGAATGAAACCACCAAGATGATCAACTATGAATCATTAAAAATTCTAATTTCTCCTTTGACGGGAAAAACAATAGATCATGGATAGGTCTAGTTATTATTTGCCCCATTAAGGGAGAAATTAGATGAAGAATAATACGTAGGAAGATGTAGGCAGAAAGAAATCAACAAAATTACCTACATATAAACTCGTAATTTAATACTGAATCACAAAACAATTTTTGATGTAACGGCTTTTTTCACATACCCGAAGCTAAAAGACATAACCATGCCAAAATACACGTTTATTGTGAAATTTGTGGAATTATTCATAACACATGGGCCCTGAGTACCCCCTCAAACCCTTATCCCATATCCCATCCCACCTACCCTTGGTCCTTAGAAGGGACTTGGCAGTTCTCTCGCGAGACTATTTGACTCCCTTTGATTGATAAACGGTCACTGGTTTAGTTCAATGAAAACGATAGATTAGCGGACTGTGTCAAATAGTTGTATTCAAAATTATTAGCACAACCGGCTCACATTTAATGACGAAAAGGCGAGAAAACTCGGGGATAAACAATGTCATAGAGGACGAACGAGAGAGAAGTGATGAAAAACGCTGCAAATTATTACACAATGGTTTATTATTTTTCTATATAGATCACTCGTCTACAAAATCACCAACCATCCAATATGAAGGAAAAAAAATCAAAAAAAATCACAATCACCAACTATCGATTACATTTCGATCAGCTCTAATTTGAACGGAGATTAGGCCTCTTATGCGATTCACTCGTGTTTTGATTTATATATATATTTCAATATAAACTCTTAAATTTTCGTAGGAAGCGAACGGTTTGTCCTACAGAGCTCCGCGTGGTCTCAAAAAATTCTAAAAATTCTATAGAATCTTAAATTGAAGGAAAAACAATACCTTTATATCAAAATGTTTTGAGTTAGGGCGTTTTCAAAATTTCAAAATTGATTTTGGAACCCTTAGAAGTGACCTACATCAACCAAAAGCTTCGGGGCACAACTAGACCCCAAATGGAGCCTACATACCAAATTTCATCAAAATCGGTCAATGCTAAGTGGCAAAAGTGCCGCGTACGGCGGACGGACGGCCAAATTTTGGTTTATTATTTTCAATAATGAACCTTTGGAATCGACCAAGAAAAAAAAAATTTTAAAACCCCCTCAAAATTTGATGGTTTACGTTTCAAGGTACGTAGAATCCAAAAATCGAATAAAAATTTGGCCGTCCGTCCGCCGTACGCCGTACGCCGTACGCGGCACTTTTGCCACTTAGCATTGACCGATTTTGATGAAATTTGGTATGTAGGCTCCATCTAGGGTCTAGTTGTGCCCCGAAGCTTTTGGTTGATGTAGGTCACTCCTAAGGGTTCCAAAATCAATTTTGAAATTTTGAAAACGCCCTAACTCAAAAAATTTCAATATAAAGGTATTGTTTTTCCTTCAATTTAAGATTCTATGGAATTTTTAGAATTTTTTGAGACCACGCGGAGCTCTGTAGGACAAACCGTTTGCTCCCTACGAAAATTTAAGGGTTTATATTGAAATATATATATATATATGAATCAAAACACGAGTGTGAATCGTAAAAGAGGCCTAATCTCCATTCAAATTTTAGCTGACCAAAATGCGATCGATGGTTGGTGATTTTGTTTTTTTATTAAAAAAAAAAAAAAAAAAAAAAATTATTTTTTTAAAATTTTTTTCTTTTTTTTCCTTCAAATTGGATGGTTGGTGATTTTGTAGACGAGTGATCTATATAAAAATAATAAACCGTTGTGTAATAATTTGCAGCGTTTTTATTCGATTTTCGGATTCTACGTACCTTGAAACGTAAACCATCAAATTTTGAGGGGGTGTTAACATTTTTTTTTTCTTGGTCGATTCCAAAGGTTCATTATTGAAAATAATAAACCAAAATGGGAGGGAGATGACCCTTTTCATTAGTTCGACAATCGCCGCTTGGAGGCAGTTGATCTGTCCAAGTTGGGCGCGAATTAAAAATTTCGTTCACCCTTATTCAAGGTAAATTCCAGCTGATCAATGGAAAAGCCATAATCTTCGCAAAACTGTGAGCTTTATTTAAAACAATAAAAAAAAAATAAAACCATTGTGTAATAATTTGCAGTTTTTTTTTCAATATTTGAAGCTACAACTCGCCAATCTCTGTCAGAAATATTTGGCGTGAAACTTCCATTTCGTTAGCTCCAACCTCCTTCTTTGTTTTTGAACTGGTTATGTCTTATGGATGGGGTAATTCCGATATTCTTAGAACCTACGCTACGAGGTCGGGATAGTCTTGTAACGTGCCTCTATGACTGGGTTTTGGGCGTGAGCCTGCCTGGAACCGTCGTCGGTGCTGATCTAGACGGTAAAAAATTTGTAGATATTTCATCATAACTGCCGAGCAACATAATACTCGTATTTAGGTGATTAGTGAAAGGGTTGACTCAAGACTCAACTCAGTTGAGTTTTGGATGAATGGTGGAGTTTCTGAATGTGGAGTGATGTTTCTTGTGCCAAGTTATTCAAGAATTTCAGAATTAGCATCTAATTAGCAAGAATACAATTCAAGAATTAACTTCGAGAAATTTTGAATTTGGGGAATATTAATTCTGGAGTTCAATAATAGCATAAATTGATAAAAATAGTACTATGTAATTATACAATCAGAATTTGAAACAACCGAGCCGAATTGTGCATTACTCGATATAATGCCTCCTTTACGGGTAGAGTTATATAAACTACTATTGCTCTTGAACGGTGAATTTTAGTGCTCGCAGAAAGCATCTGATGTGCTTCGTCCCCCTAAAAGAGCGATTTGCCTGATTATGTTGCCACCTCTTGGTTTTTCTAGAAACCGTCTCAAAAAATTGAAAAACTACCATCTCGAGCCACACAGATCCATCTACAATGTCTTGTTGATGAGAGAATGGTTGAGAGTCCAGCTTCCTGTGGTCTATAATAGAATTTGTTGTTTGTACTCCTGCTGTAGTCAAATTGTAGTTATATGTGGAGAAGGAAGCAGTAAAAACCTAGTTCTCATTTGTCATTCCATTTACTCATGCGAGCTCTTTCAGGGCGAACTGTGGCCCCTTTCTCAAGCCTAAAAACCATTACTAGGGATGGCATATCGAATGAAATATATCGATATATCGATCAAACGATATATCGTCAATGAGATATCGATACCTTCGATATATCGGAGAAAATATATCGATATTTCGATATATCGGAAGATCTAGTTTAAAAACGTGTGAAGTAGGTAGGTAAATTTAATCGTTTTAAAACAATATAAAATTCATTTAGGATGACATATATGGACATATCGGAGTATCTACTTGGAAATACTTGAAGAAGTAAGTAGGTAGGTGAATTGAAGAGTAACTAACATCATTTTGGAAGAAATATTATCGATATACTCAACATATCGGAAGTTATATTTGAAAAAACCTGGTGAAATAAATATTAACCTACTTTCAAAAGTTACTGGGCATGAATGATCGAAATTCATTGTTTAAAACTGGAAAAAAGTGCGAAAACGTCATTGCAATGTTAAATTAATTTATAAATTGACAAGGGTAGGTATAGGTACTGTAGACAATCATGATCCTTCAAAATTGAAAATAATTGTTGTGAAAACCTGCTTCACTTCGTATAGTAAGTAGTTTTAATCTAGACGAGCCTCTATTACTTTTGATTCAAGTCAAGTAATTTACTGAGCCTTGATAGCCACTGTAGGTGTACATAAACATTCATGTACACAATCATGTCTGAGCTGAAGTCAACAGTCTGAAATCAACCCATCACACCTACAAAATTTGGAATAAAATTACTTGATGTTTTTTCAGGTATAAGCGTCCCTTCTCGCCCATTCATTTCAATATTTAATTTTTACTTAAAAAAAAATTAATTGAAAACAGGTCGCGATATATCGGTAAATATATCGATAATGACCGATAATATCGGTTCTCTATATCGATATAAATATATCGATATATCAAACGTAATATATCGATATATTTCATATATCGATATATCGTTGTCATCCCTAACCATTACACTAGATTACAAAATTTAGGGGTGGTCTGGCTGCCTCGTTCTTTCACCACTTTTCTTATGGTATTAAATACCAAATTTTGGTGCGCTGAATCCGAATCTGACGTTAGTTTTGGTTTATTATTTTCAATAATAAGCCTTTGGAATCGAGCAAGAAAAAAAAATTTAACCCCCCTCTAAATTTGATGTTTTACGTTTCAAGGTACGTAGAATAAGAAAAACGAATAAAAAATTTCCGTCCGTCCGCCGTACGCGGCACTTTTCTTAGCAACACTGGACCGATTTGGTTCAAATTTGGTATATGGGCTCCATTTGGGGTCTAGTTGTGCCGCGAAGCTTTTGGTTGATGTAGGTCACTTCTAAGGGGTGAAAATTAAGGGTTGAAATTTTCAAGAGTGCCCTAGCTCGAAAACTCTCGAAATAAAGGTATCGTTTTTTCACCAATTTTAAATAGTATTGAATTTTTAAAAATTTTTGAGACCACCCGGAGCTCTGTAGGACAAACCGTTCGGTCCCTACGAGTACTTGAAGGTTTTCCTTCGATAAAACAGAATCATGAGTGTGAATCGCAAAAGAGGTCTAATCTCCATTCAAATTTTATCGGACTAAAATGCGATCGCTGTTCATTTCTTCGATTTGTATACAGTTTTGCCTTCTGCGTAAGCAGTAATCAAATTTCCATATGAAGCTTTCTATTTTTCCAATCGAGTGTGAAGCGTTTAGTTCTTTCTAATAAACTTGATTGTGAAGGTGTGAAGCCAGTATGGTGTGGTAGGTAGTACCTAGCTGGTAGGTAAAAAAAAGTTGGTAGGTAAAAAGAATGTTGGTGGGTAAAAAACGCTGCAAATCATTGCTCAAAGGCTTCTTCACTCTTCAGATCACTGATCAGCTGAGTGAGCTCCGAAGCCATTTTCAATCCTATTGAATGGAAGTGCTCTTTCCAGGCGTCTCCAGCATTCGAGGAGATCTTCTTCACTCCTCAGATCACTGATCAGCTGAAGGAGCTCCAAAGCCATTTTCAATCCTATTGAATGGAAGTGCTCTTCAGGCTTCTCCAGCATTCGAGGAGATCTTCTTCACTCCTTCAGATCACTGATCAGCTGAGTGAGCTCCGAAGCCATTTTCAATCCTATTGAATGGAAGTGCTCTTCCAGGTGTCTCCAGCATTCGAGGAGATCTTCTTCACTCCTCAGATCACTGATCAGCTGAGTGAGCTCCGAAGCCATTTTCAATCCTATTGAATGGAAGTGCTCTTTCAGGTGTCTCCAGCATTCGAGGAGATCTTCTTCACTCTTCAGATCACTGATCAGCTGAGTGAGCTCCGAAGCCATTTTCAATCCTATTGAATGGAAGTGCTCTTCCAGGTGTCTCCAGCATTCGAGGAGATCTTCTTCACTCCTCAGATCACTGATCAGCTGAAAGAGCTCCAAAGCCATTTTCAATCCTATTGAATGGAAGTGCTCTTTCAGGTGTCTCCAGCATTCGAGGAGATCTTCTTCACTCTTCAGATCACTGATCAGCTGAGTGAGCTCCGAAGCCATTTTCAATCCTATTGAATGGAAGTGCTCTTCCAGGTGTCTCCAGCATTCGAGGAGATCTTCTTCACTCCTCAGATCACTGATCAGCTGAGTGAGCTTCAAAGCCATTTTCATTCCTATTGAATGGAAGTGCTCTTCCAGGCGTCTCCAGCATTCGAGGAGATCTTCTTCACTCCTCAGATCACTGATCAGCTGAAAGAGCTCCAAAGCCATTTTCAATCCTATTGAATGGAAGTGCTCTTTCAGGCTTCTCCAGCATTCGAGGAGATCTTCTTCACTCTTCAGATCACTGATCAGCTGAGTGAGCTCCGAAGCCATTTTCAATCCTATTGAATGGAAGTGCTCTTCCAGGTGTCTCCAGCATTCGAGAATCGAAACTCACTCTTCAGATCGCTGATCAGCTGAGTGAGCTCCGAAGCCATTTTCAATCACATTGAATGGAAGTGCTCTTTCAGGCGTCTCCAGCATTCGAGGAGATCTTCTTCACTCCTCAGATCACTGATTAGCTGAGTGAGCTCCAAAGCCATTTTTATCCTATTGAATGGACGTGCTCTTCCAGTCGTCTCCAGCATTCGAGATCTTCTTCACTCTTCAGATCACTGTTCAGCTGAGTGAGCTCCAAAGCCATTTTCAATCCTATTGAATGTAGGAAGCTGAAATTTGAGAGG
>CM019179.2:55279988-55310479 GCA_009739505.2 Apolygus lucorum
AACTAGCGAAATAATTATTACCCCCTGGCTTTCGCTCGTCCCACTCCACCCTGCAGTGGTGGTTCGAACCCCCACCAACCGGGGTTTGTTTTTACATAATGTGGTCAAATTCGGTGTCCGAGTGTCCAGAATGTTGGAGAGCTGAAGTGGGGAAGGAGTTCGGGGGTCTTGATTCCCGAGCAGAAGAATATTACAACCTTATTACTACATCAAAAGACAATATGAGTCAGACTTCTTGGTCAGGGCCGGTTCCTGTGTTTCTAGGGGTGTGCACGGGACTTCGGGATCAGGTTCTGAATCGCGTCATTGAAACCAGTTTGGCGAGCCAGGATTAGAAGATCTGATACAGCGGTATCAAAATAATTGCGTTTTACTAATAGTGCTGAAACACGGATATTGATGGAATTTTCAAAAAATATGCGACCCGAGTTTCATTGTGCACGCGCAAAAATGAAACTACGATTTCTCAGTTCGTAGTAATTCAAAATTTCTCAAATTTGAAGGTACTTGGATAAAAACTATAACAAGATTTCTATAAATTGTGGTTGGGAGTTGGTTTCAAAGTGATACCTATCTGATGAATTTCATGGCGATCCAATTAGCAGGAGCCACGGTACATATCGATACCTTACAGCTCAAATGCGCTATGTCCAAAAACGCTGCAAATTATTACACAATGGTTTATTATTTTTTATTTTTCTATATAGATCACTCGTATGCAAAGCTACCAACCATCCAACATGAAGAAAAACATCGATCGCATTTCGGTCAGCTTTAATTTGAACGGAGATAGGCCTCTTTTGCGATTCACACTCGTGTTTCTGATTTATCGTACGTCCAAACTTTCATTTCTCGTAGTGAGCGAACGGTTTGTCCTACAAAGCTCCGGGTGGTCTCAAAAAATTTTAAAAATTCTATAGAATCTTAATTTGAAGAAAAAACAATACCTTTATATCTAAATTTTTTGAGTTAGGGCGTTTTCAAAATTTCAAAATTGATTTTGGAACCCTTAGAAGTGACTTACATCAAAATCTTCGGGGCACAACTAGACCCCAAAAGGAGCCTACATAACAAATTTCATCAAAATCGGTCTATGCTAAGTGGGGAAAGTGCCGCGTACGGCGGACGGACGGCCAAATTTTTATTCGATTTTTGGATTCTACGTACCTTAAAACGTAAACCATCAAATTTTGAGGGGGTGTTAAAAAAAATGTTTTCTTGGTCGATTCCAAAGGTTCATTATTGAAAATAATAAACCAAAAAGGAGTTTTGAGAAAAACGCAAATTAAGCAATAATTGCTTGTTAGACTTAACTCTTTAATTTACTCAATACATTTTCAAGCTATAGTAATCAAAAAGGTCAATAATAGTTTTGTTGAATTTGAGTTTTTCTGAAAAAAAAATTAAAACAATTGGAAGATGGATGGACATAGCGCTTTTGCGCTTTAAGGTATCGATATTCTTAAAAATCTTTATAAATGGGTGAGAATTATTCTCAATTGTGTTGATGTTCACGTATGAGAATTTTTGGTGTTTGATTAATTCAATAATTTCAACACTAACAGATTCTATAATATAGAACATATTATGTTCATGATATTCTTTGGACTAGGTACTGCCAACTCGAACAAAACGTGAGAACAGTATTTTTTGTGTTCCACGTGCAAGAGACTGGCTAAACCCGAATCCCTCTTAATGACATGTTCCATCATGTGCCATCAGACAGAAACTATTTCAAACATTTTAACTTATAATTTCGAAGGTATTCCACCAAAAATTATACGGTTTAGCTTCAAGGTACACACGAAATGCTGTGACGCCCACAGTTTGCCCATTTAAGTGATTATATGGGAAAGGTACCCTCTTCTGATGACCTGTTTAAACATCTTGAAGCACTACTTACTGCAAACCATTTTCACCCAATATCACGTTGTTTGTACTAAATTTTGGACATGACAATCCAAATATGAATGAATCCTGCATTGTTCCTAAAAATCGAACCCACTATGGAAATGACCATAAAGTTCTGAAGATGCTTTGAAGCTATAGTGCATTAAACTATTAATAAACCAAAAAACGAGGAATCGCCACTTCTATGCTCCTCCCCTCAACATACCTCTCTCTCATTAACAGAAAATCTCAGGCAACTCAGTTATCTTGAGAAGCCCTATCTCACAGAAAAGCCCTTAAAATATTAATTTTAAGTTAAGTAGGTAAGGTTAAGTTTCCGGTATTTACTCTAAAAAATTCAAAGCTTATTAGTATATTTATTTAGGAATTAATCACTTAGTCTGAAAGCTTGGCTGTTGAGGCGAGTGTTGTATTTCCTAACTCTACTCCCGATATTCGACACGTCATTTACTCTGAGATGGATCGGAATGGAAAAAGAGAGTGGAAAAGAGAACCCGGAAGATGCCTTCATAGTTACCTGTAAGTATTACGCTCCACCTGAATCTTTTTCAAATTAACGCCAGGACTCAACTTGCACGTACTCTACAAAGCACGCTAACTCAAGAAACTGGCTAATTAATGATTTGCAGAGGCCATCGCTCAGGTGTACGCTACAAAAACGTTCATGCGAATTCATTCGGTATTAAACTGTTCATACTAGTAAATTCATGGCTTATTAGTACCTATGAATTTGGGTATTTTACCGCTCTTTTCTGGCGCTTTCTTGGAGAAAATCTTTGTTTTGTCACACCTAATTGCTTACTTTACTTGAGGTTATAAATCTTTATGAAACCTCCTGTAGTACCTACTATTTTTGTTCCTCCTGATTCTCCCATTCTCCTTTCGTCCTACTCAGCGAGTACTCCGTCATAATCACTCTCTTATGGGATATTCAAGACAAGCTTCAATACATCTGATTCATGTTGACTCTAGAAGGAAAAAAGAATAGCTTTAGTTTGGTCCATCTTAAGCTGTTAGGTAAATCACATAAGTTCTTCTCCTTCATTAAACTGAGAAGGACGCCAAACCAAAAAGCTTCTACCCTAACATTACACGGTTAAGAACAGAACATGGAAAAACCAACCCCCGTGAACATCTGCTTGCCCACTTACACTGCCAAATTGCCCCCATTGCCCAGTGGACGTGGAAATTATGGCACACGTCGTCTTGGAATGTCCTGAATATGAAGCGGACAGAAGAATCTCCTACCATCCATCCCAAGAGACGTCACAAGCCCCTACAACTTAGACACACTCGTCGCACTAGAGCAATTGGAAGTTTAAGAAGAAGTTTAGTTATAGAAGTTTAGTTGGAAGTTTTAGAAGTTTAGTTTATTGAAAGTTTGGTTTTTTTTCTTAATGATTATCTGGACAGAATTGAATATTCACTTTGAGTTTTCTATGTTTGTTTTGAACTATTAATTCGTATGTTACCTATTTTGAAGCATTGAGTTTTTATTTTCATTTTTTTTTTTTTTTTTTTTTTTTTTTTTTTTTTGTAAAGAAGTTGTAACACGGCTGAATGGTTTTTACCGAAGACACTTAAATTGTAAAAAAAAAAAACTGAGAAGGACTCCTTGAGCTTCTCAAGCTACGGGATCCCTGATAACTTCATGCACCTTCGTTCGTTAACTCAGAAGGATGTTGGTTTACAAATTGTGTGGAAGTTGGCTCGTCCGGCTTCGGTAATTCTGTGGATCCTAAGAACTTAACTGAATATCTAGCCGGCAACTGGTGGATGTCACAACTGATTGCTTCCTCCACCAGAGCCAACCGCTCTTCTAGCTTTTCCTCTTACTTCGTTCTCTTAGGCATAAAATAGTTTTACTCGTAAAGATCCCAGTTAGCTAAGCATTTACAAAATAATACTCACCAAAAAACGCTGCAAATTATTACACAATGGTTTATTATTTTTCTATAGATCACTCGTCTGCAAAGCCACCAACCATCCAACATGAAGAAAAAAATCGATTGCATTTCGGTCAGCTTTAATTTGAACGGAGATAGGCATCTTTAGCGATTCACACTCGTGTTTCTGATTTATCGTACGTCCAAATCTTAAATTCTCGTAGAGAGCGAACGGTTTGTCCTACAGAGCTCCGGGTGGTCTCAAAAAATTTTAAAAATTCTATAGAATCTTAAATTGAAGGAAAAACAATACCTTTATATCGAAATTTTTTGAGTTAGGGCGTTTTCAAAATTTCAAAATTTATTTTGGAACCCTTAGACGTAACCTACATCAACCAAAATCTTCGAGGCACAACTAGACCCCAAATGGAGCCTACATACCAAATTTCATCAAAATCGGTCAATGCTAAGTGGCAAAAGTGCCGCGTACGGCGGACGAACGGCCAAATTTTTATTTGATTTTGGTTTATTATTTTCAATAATGAACCTTTGGAATCGACCAAGAAAAAAAAAATTTTAACACCCCCTCAAAATTTGATGGTTTACGTTTCAAGGTACGTAGAATCCAAAAATCGAATAAAAATTTGGCCGTCCGTCCGCCGTACGCACTTTTGCCACTTAGCATTGACCGATTTTGATGAAATTTGGTATGTAGGCTCTATTTGGGGTCTAGTTGTGCCCCGAAGCTTTTGGTTGATGTTGGTCACTTCTAAGGGTTCCAAAATCAATTTTGAAATTTTGAAAATGCCCTAACTCAAAAAATTTCGATATAAAGGTATTGTTTTTCCTTCAATTTAAGATTCTATAGAATTTTTAGAATTTTTTGAGACGACGCGGAGCTCTGCAGGACAAACCGTTCGCTCCCTACGAAAATTTAAGGGTTTAAATTGAAATATATATATATATATAAATCAAAACACGGGTGTGAATCGCAAAAGAAGCCTAATCTCCGTTCAAATTAGAGCTGACCGAAATGCGAGCAATGGTTGGTGATTTTGATTTTTTTTGGGATTTTTTTTCTGGTTTTTTTTTTATGTTATTTTTTTTTCTTTTTTTTTCATATTGGATGGTTGGTGATTTTGTAGACGAGTGATCTTTATAGAAAAATAATAAACCATTGTGTAAGAATTTGCAGCGTTTTTGGATTCTACGTACCTTGAAACGTAAAACATCAAATTTTGAGGGGAATAAAAAAAAAAAATTTCTTGGTCGATTCCAAAGGTTCATTATTGAAAATAATAAACCATAAGTCTGCCAAGTGGGTGTGGCACATAGCTTCCTTGTAAGTATCCAAAACCCGATTGCTTAGATCATCCGATGCATAGTTGTTGATCTCAAAACATCAATCTCTAAATACTCTACCCTCAAAGGGGACTCTACACGTCAACCGGCACAATCTCTGAATATTGTTGTAAAATGTAGAAGTTATAGATGTAACAAGGAAATATACTTTTGCGCATGCGCAGTGGCTACTGTAAGTCTGGGGGCGATGATTTTCATAGAGGACCATCTACAGGCCAACCCGCACAATCCCTGAAAATTTCATCGAAATCGGATGAGAATTGTAGAAGTTATGGCTGTGGCAAGGATTTCGTGACAGACACACAGACAGACACGGAACCAAAATTGTTCAGGAAGGTCTGAAACGTAAAACGCGAGTGGAAATTTTGATTTTGGAGAACTTTTTCTTTCAACCTTGAAAATGGAAAACAAAGCTTCCGTTACCTTGGTAGACTTGGTAGGATAAAAGCACAACAACGCACACAAAACGTTGACACGTGACTACACATTGGTGACGTTTTGTTGAGTGAATAGTGCATAATTATACGGTGAGCAACGAAGATAACTCCTCTTTTGTTCATCTCTGAGCACTGAAATTGGAACTCAGGCTCTTTGGAGACCACTGACGTGATTGGAAGAAAGTCAGATCAGCCTGAACTTATCTTCTACAGGGTCTGGCAGGGAGGTATGGATGATTTGAAATAATAGCTACACACTCATTTTCATATGAAACTAAAATTTTATTATTTCAGTGTGTACCTTGGATGATGCCATTATGAAAAATAAAGAGGAAAAAAATAAAACATTGACGACCTCATTTCGTTGCGTGGAGATGTGGAGTGGCCTCCTCGGTCACCAGACCTGACACCTTGTGACTATTTTTTATGGGGCTACCTCAAATCACGTGTATACATACACAAACCACGTACACTTGAAGCCCTGAATGAAGCAATAACTCAAGAAATTCGAGCAATACCACGTCCAATGCTACAGAAGAGTATGGACAACTTCTCACAACGTCTACAGGAGTGTGTGGACAAAAACGGACACCACCTATCAGATGTTATTTTTCGTACATAATCAATGTTTTATTTTTTTCCTCTTTAATTTTCATAATGGCATCATCCAAGGTACACACTGAAATAATAAAATTTTTGTTTCATTTGAAAATGAGTGTGTAGCTATTATTTCAAATCATCCATACCTCCCTGCCGGACCCTGTACTAGCACGACATCACTCATAATTTATTACATATTAGAATCGAGAGAGGATTTTATTTGTTAGGGGTGGGATGATATTTCATGCATTTCTCCTCCCCCTAAAATATTTTCTGGATTCGCGAAGCATGAAAGAATTTTTCAGATCCACCTATCCTCCGAAAGAGTCCCTTTAATAGCAGTGTATGAAGCTTTGCATGCCTCAACTCATTTGTCCGTTGCAGTTTGACATTGACAGAATGCGCATTTCAGTTTTCGTAACATCTCGCCCGAGGAGACGACGGACGTAATGTCCGCGGTCGAGCGGTCAGACGGCCCGAGCTCGGTTGTACCGCCCCAAATACTGCGGCCGGCTGAAGTAGCCTCTGTGATGAGTACCTGTACTCAAGCAACAAGTGGTTTCCAAGACTGATAATGAGTTTTGCTAGTCCAACTCACGATGAGTTACAGGTGCAAGGTCCTTCCCTGGGTTATTAGGTGAAGTGTTGGGGGGGTACGTACCGCAATCAAAACTTCATTTTCCAACCAACTAGGAAACGATCTCCGCCGTGTCATGCAGGCGCTCTAAGGAGATATATGATAGAAAATTTACTGAGATTCCATCATAATCTAATGTCGATCAAACCTACTCACTAGATGCGAATGAGATTTGACCTGATTAAATCCTTGTCCGGCGTCATTGTTTTGAGGTCGTTGGTGTGATGAACCACGCAGGAAGGGGTGATTTCGTTTTTTGCACGTACCACTTATTATTATCGGGTTATCATTATTTATCACAATGCTTGACTTTGATATATATTATAGCTTGATAATTCCAACTATTTGTCCATGATGAAAATGTTACTTTTGTCCAAAGAATTTAATCCAAACATACTTGAAACATACGTGCCCAAACGGCTGAACTACGCCCAAAAATGTAAACCGCGTTCAAAACTGCACAACCATGCTCGAACAGCTAAACCAGGCTCGAACAGTTGAATCATGCTCAAACAGTTGAATCATGCTCAAAGGTATACTGGGTACAGCAGCATAACTTCCTTCTTTCAAAACTGAATAAACGCATTGTGTGAATCAGAAAGTTTGTAATTTGATTTTGGTTTATTGTTTTCAATAATGAACCTTTGGAATCGACCAAGAAAATGTTTCGTTATTTGAATCCCCGAATCAAACATCTGGATCTACAAATTCATAGATGAAAAACCATTTGAAACAAAACTTTAGTATTTCACCTACAACTTACATTGTAACGATAACCACAGATCTTCTTCCTTTTCATAGTTCTTCAATCATCTTCAACAGGCGATGGAAAAGAAAATGCCTAACAAGCGAAGTCACTGTCAAAATCGTTACTATATACAAAAGATCGTAGATATGTGAAAACTGATCATTATTTATGTTTCTGACTAAAGCATTGGAAACACAAACGGTGGATACAGCTTTCGTACAAGTACGCAACCACGAGAGACATTTTATGTCTTATGTTTAATAAATTGAGAGCTTTCCAATGAGTGGTGAACGATTTTTGTGGGGTGGAAAATGAGGAAGTTAGTTTTCCCTAGGAAGGATTGGTTGTACATGAAAATCATTAGAAATTTCCGCGTAACGCTCCCCTCGTGACGCTCCCCGCGTGACGATCCCCGCGTGACGATTTTTCATTTATGTGCCATAGTAAAGACATAAAATGTCAAAAAAAATTTAATCCCCCCTTAAAATTTGTTGGTTTACGTTTCAAGGTATGTAGAATCCAAAAATCGGATAAAAATTTGGCCGTCCGTCCGCGGCACTTACCCTAATTCCCATGGACCGATTTTGATAAAATTTGGTATATGGGCTCCATTTGAGGTCTAGTTGTGCCCCAAAGCTTTTGGTTGATGTCAGTAACATCCAAGGGTTAAAAAAGCTAGCTGAAAACTAAGCTGAAAATCTTTTGATATAAAGGTACAGTTTTTTCATGAATTGGGAATAGTATTGAATTTTTAGAATCGAATGAGACCACCCCGAGCTCTGTAGGACAAACCGTTCGGTCCCTATGAGAACTTATTTATTTTATTTTATTTATTTATTTGGCAAATACAAAACAGATACAAATAATAGGACAGTTGTACAAGGACGTAAAATGAAATATGGGTGGGACTTATGATAAATCAGAAACATGACAGAGAATCGCAAAAGAGGTTTGATCTCCGTTGAAATTTTGGCTGACCAAAATTCGATCGTTGTTGTTTCTTCGAGCTGTACTCAGTTTTGCGTCCTTAGCAACCAGTAATCAAATTTTCACAAGAAGGAGCCCCAACTCCCTATTTCTTCGAGTTGAGTGTGAAGCGTTTATTTCTTCCAAATAAACTTGATGGTGAAGTAGGTATATAGTAGGCAGTTAGTGACAATGGCAAAGCCGTGTTCATTGTAGACGAGTCATCTATATAGAAATAATAAACTATTGAATTCAAAATGATATTTCTAAAAGCTGGGTAAGTACAATATTCGTATGTGCAAGTAGGTACCAGCTGTACGGGGTCCCTAAGCCTGGGAGGTCTTAGGTGCTAAAATCTTATTATATGGTGAAAAGTACAAGGGTATAATGAAATAATCTTCTTCTTTCCAAGTCGATGCATTTCGAGCGGTGGTCTCCACTCCTCATCAGGATATGTATTAGAAAGAGTTACAAGGCGGGGTGGTTCGTTTTTAAGATATAGTGGGTACTGCAAAAAACAAATAGTTTTCTGGGGTCAAGGATAGGCAATTATACGAATATAGTCGTAGGGGACTTAGTAGGAACCAGATTACTCTTGTATGGCAAATGGCTTACTATGGTGAGAACATACCTTAAATTGCAAATCAATGTTGCATACACAGGTACTGGTCGCAGGCAGGGAAACAAATTGCAGGTACAATGGTGGGTAAGTGCAGGCAGCATACCAAAAAATTCGGACAGAAGGGATTACCCTTGGAGAAACTGCGAAAGATACAGATGGGTTTTCAAATTTAAGGTGATGTCAGGGGTGTGGGTATTCATCATTGTGTATGTGCACTAATAGCATGGTATATAATGATTATAAGAGTAAGAAGGACAAATGTGGAAGACACAACTTAGCAAAAGTTAGCGGGTAATGGTAAAAGGGGAAAGTACCTTCTGGTTAATATGCCGCTGCAAAATTTGACTGACGTTATCAATACAATTATACAAGCGATATGGTATTGACAGGCTCTCATTTCAAGGATAAACGTAGGCATCTTCAGTTGGCATCCATTTCCAGGGCTAACATGAAACAGGAAAGGGACAAAAGGGGTAGAAAATAAGTTGTGAAAAGCTATGATATGAAATCTGGGTATGTACAACTCAATGATTGGAAGGGAGGGGGGGTATTTCAAAGTTATTTTGTCAACTTACCATGGGGTGGTATTTTGTGGATTTCAAAAGCTTTTTCCAGAACGAAACAGAGGTTTCCGGAGTATCCTCACTACCTATTATTGTTCTTAATACTTTGATTGAAATGAAATTATCATGCGAAATCCAATAAAGGTTATAGCGGTGGGGGCTGGTCATCCCGTGGGAGCCAGCGACCACACCTATTTGCGAGATGTAAAATTTCGATCTCCACTGGATTCAAACGCACCTAAGACCTCCCAGGCTTAGGGACCCCGTACAGCTGGTACCTACTTGCACATACGAATAAACTATTGTGTATTAATTTGCAGCGTTTTACAATGAAGTACACTACTAAGTTTTGTTTTACGTAGTTTTGAAGATAAAATCACTTAGGTGACGTCCCCCATTCTCAATTCATTGAATATACCGATTTTTGGCGTTTGTCATGACTCTTTCAAGCATAGCAGGCGTTGTGTTGGAAATTCCTCCTTGATAACGTTCTTTAAATCTTAAAGGATCCTTGGACGGTTCACACAAACACGGGATTTAAAAAACCCCATAGAAAAGAATCACAAGGGGACAAATCGGGAGATCCGCCACTGGAAATCGCCCCAGATTCAGATGAGGCGTTCTGGGAAGTGTTCCCTCAAAACAGCCATCTTGTTGTAATTGGGTGTTAAATGATTTTTTTTTTTTTTTTGTTTTTGTTTTTGTTTTTCTTTTGTTTTTTTGACATTTGGTTCCAACAAGACTGCGCAGCAGCACACATCGCAAGAGCTGTTTTGAGGGAACACTTCCCAGAACGCCTCATCTGAATCTGGGGCGATTTCCAGTGGCGGATCTCCCAATTTGTCCCCTTGTGATTTTGGTTTATTATTTTCAATAATAATCCTTTGGAATCGAGCAAGAAAAAAATGTTAACCCCCCCCCCCAATTTGATGTTTTACGTTCCAAGGTACGTAGAATTTACGTAGAAGACCGATTTGGTTCAAATTTGGTGTATGGGCTCCATTTGGGGTCTAGTTGTGCCGCGAAGCTTTTGGTAGATGTCAGTCACTTCTAAGGGGTGAAAATTAAGGGTTGAAATTTTCAAGAGTGCCCTAGCACGAAAACTCTCGAAATAAAGGTATCGTTTTTTCACCAATTTTAAATAGTATTAAATTTTTAAAAATTTTTGAGACCACCCGGAGCTCTGTAGGACAAACCATTCGCTCCCTACGAGTACTTAAGGGTTTTCCTTCGATAAAACAGAATCACGACTGTGAATCACCAAAGAGGTCAAATCTCCGTTCAAATTTTATCTGACTAAAACGCGATCGCTGTTCATTTCTTCGATTTGTATTCAGTTTTGCTTTCTGAGCAACCAATAATCAAATTTCCATATGAAGCTTTCTATTTTTCGAATCGAGTGTGAAGCGTTTAGTTCTTTCTAATAAACTTGATTGTGAAGGTGTGAAGGCTGTATGGTGTGGTAGGTAGTATATACCAATGGTTGGTAGGTTAAAAAAAAGTTGGCAGGTAAAAAAAATTGGTAAAAAAGTTGGTAGGCAAAAAAAAACGCTGCAAATCATTGCCCAAAGGTTTTTTATTTTCTGTATAGATCACCCTTCTGTATAGATTCCTCCCTACCAACCACAGGTACCTACTAGGGCATTTTTGAAAATTTCAACCCAAACCACCAACCAAATGGAAATGGAGGGTTAACATTTTCAAAAATGCCCTAGTAGGTACCTTTGGTTGGTAGGGAGGGATCTATACAGAAGGGTGATCTATACAGAAAATAGTAAACCTTTGGGCAATGATTTGCAGCGTTTTTCTATGGGTTTTTTTGAAATCCCACGTTTATGTGAACCGTAAAAGATCCTTTGAGAATTAAAGAAGGAATCAGGCAGGAATTTTCAATATAACGCCTGCTATGCTTGAAAGAGTCATGACAAACGCCAGAAATCGATATATTTAATGAATTGAGAATGGGTGACGTCGCCTAAGTAATTTTATCTACAAAACTATCTAAAACAAAACTTTAAAGTGTACCTACATTGTAAAAACGAGATTACATACTTTCTGATTCATATAATGCATTTTATTGAGTTTGAAAAAAGGAAGTTATGCTGCAGCACCCTGTACATAATTATTGAAAATTTGGATAGGGTATCTCGGTAAGGAGCAATCATCGTGCCACACCTTCATATTAATAGTTAGCATAATAGTATCAATGGTTGTCACCTCTCAGTTTTCTGATCTGAAACTGCGATAGGTAGATGAGGAGATCGGTGGACGAGTTCTTTGTAAGATTATTCCGTCGTAATCTTGCAATTATCTTAATTTTTCTCCAACTCGCTGGGTTGCGGCTAATTACAAACACCCGACGAACCTTACATTAGGTTTTGCCTTAGGTGGAAGTAGACATTCATGTTTCCGAGAAAATTATTCGTCCACAGATGATATTTCGAGGGCGCCAACTCACCACGCGAAGAGTGTTTTTGAGCAACCCCTTAATCACGCAGGGTTGTCGAACGATTGCACATAGAAGAAATTAGAAATGCTGCCAAGTCTTCCGAATGGGCGAAAGACTTATACCAGTTCAGAAGTCCAGCCTTCGTCCTCCACCAGAATTCTATTGACGAAGTCTCAGTTTCGATATCGTAACAAGGCCTAATAACGCACAGGATGTGAATCAGATAAATAGCTGATCTCATGATTGCATTCCGAGTAAGGTCTATTCAAGCTTCATTCTGTGCTGCTTGTTATGATTGCTATACAGTTAACATTTATAATTTCTTCTGAATTCTTTCAACAGTACCTACCAGAAAGTTGGGACCCGCCAATCTGTCGATCTTCGATGAAGTGCAGCAGGAATTATTTTGGATGTCAGCTCGATTCGACCAACTTGGTAGATACCTCTATTCAAATGGAAAACAAATGTCATCCTATGACACGCCAAATTGATATCCCTCCTCCTTCGGGGTTTTGGGAGTTTTGAAGTCCGTCAAAAAAGGTAAAAGAGCATATTGTTGTCAAATTCTAACCGACTTGAAATTCACGATCGTGAGTACAAATATCTCAGCTGTTTTTTTTAAATTATTTTCTTGTCTTTTAGACCTCAACGAGTATTTTAAGAATTTTAGCATCATTTAAAAATAAATTGGGTTCTAATTATGTCGCGAAAATCAAAATTTATATCAACCAGAGGTTGTTGAGAGTTTTAATAATAAGCACTTTGAAAAATGCATCCAACGTTTTCCTCCTTTTCGTGAGTGAAAGATTGAATTTTGGTGCACATTTTGCCTCAAAATGGAACATAGATAGAACATGGAACATGTTTTTCTTTATTCGATTTTTGGATTGCATGAGCAATTTCGGATTCATGTTTGTCTGAAAGTGTGAGGTTGATGAAATTCTCAGGGTTTGGGTCCCAACAAAGATGATTATTAATTTAGTAGGAGCTATGGCACTTCTGAACAAAAATAAAATAGAAAACACATCAGCCAACTTGGGGGTGGGGGGCTGCATAGTTTTCTCACAGATATACTGAAATAAAATGTAGAAATCTTTGAGTGCTATATTGTAAAGCAGAATTACCAGAGATTGATTCCTTGATAAGACACGTAATCTTCACGATCATGTTCATGGTTTTCTTAGATTACCACGATCGTAAGCTACTTTCGATTAAGTTAATGATTTTTTTTCAGATTTTTCACGTAGAATTGGGGTTTTAACTGATAGGATCGTGATGAATTCCATCAGCGATCACCTATGGACCTGCCTCACACTTTTCTATAAATTTGATTAAAATCACATGTACATAATATGCACATATTATGTGCAAATGCTACAATTGGATAATATCCAATTTTCCACGATTTTATTATATTACAATATATTATATTGTATTGAAGAAAATCGTGGAGTCTTTGAATTTAGTTTAAACCTTACTTCCATGACGAACGAAACAGACAGGTCCTTTGACGAAACTTTTTGAGTAGGTAGGTACTAGCAATGACGATCCGCTCTCCTTTTCAATATTCTCCAAATGTCAAGAATCGAATTGGTAAGAGATTATCTCTTAAAATCCATCGCCTTCCTGTAAATTTCTGTTGCATCGAAACGTGACAATTATAATTATCGAAAATTCGTCCAAAAAGAGAACCGGTTTTATTCATTAAGGGCGCGAGTCGGAGAGGCCCTCGCGACCGGCGTTTCATGGAATTAACCGGCGAGAAGTGGGCCAGACGGGTCGCTGTTTCGATATCCACACTCCGTTTACGAACATTATACTTCGACATCAATCAATTAAGTATACGCCATATACGACGGTGAATAACTAGCAAAAAAAATCCGGCCTAATCAAGCGAAAATTCCGTATGTAAGTTTGAAAAAAGAAACTCTTTGTCGTAAGGGTGTATTCATAAATGGTTGCTCGTGCAGCTGCACGTGTTGCGACGAGAGTGGGGTAATCAAATTCATGTGGAAAGTTGAAAATAACGGCTTATATACTTGAAGAAAACATGGCGAGTCACGATTTATACTGTACTTATATGACCTACTTCGTTAAGCCTACCAATTCTGGAATCTGGAATAACATCTCATCATATAGAAATGTAGGTGACTGCTGCAAGCTTCGCAATTTTTAAGAGAATGGGTAATGAAATGGGATAATTGAAAAATAAAGTGGAATGAAAATTCAAACATCAAAACAGACGAAGCAGAAGTATCAACAATGAAGAATTACTCTGTACTCCAAATGTCGAAAGCGCTCGCCTCCTGTACTCGACTTGCTTATTACAACGGATTGCAAATTATTTATTATTAATAAATAATTAATTTACCGAAAGCTCTGCGACAAAGGTGTTGTTTTGCCAGTTGACCCCAATCAATTGACGTACAGCGGATTCATCAGAAAGTAAACAATACAATTTATTACAAGGAAGGAGACATTTCAATCGAAATCAACTCCAGAAAACCATCTAAGAATGGCAAAATGTTGTAGCAGTTAATACAGTTTATTTTTGTGTTTTACACCTGTTGGATTTTTTGGTTACTGTTTTTTGAACTCCAGAAATTTCGTTGCCCGTCATGATTCAAAAGTTGACAGTTCCAGTTTTTTGAAGTGCGTTAAAAATATATGGCTGGCGATAGGGAAAAACCAGGTAAGTCGTTTTTTGGTGAAAATCGAGATATCTTCAGTGTAGGCGTTATTTTGTGTCAGCTTTCGTTTGCGAGTATCAGCGTGAGTCTATCATGCTAGTGATTATTCGGTTAGGTAACTACTTTTGCTCAGTGTACTAAATTGTGCTTAACCAGTCAAGTAGGTTTTCTTGTGGTGGGTGAGCAGGTAAGTCTGAAAATTGGTTGCTCGTAACCAAGTAAGTATGGAAATTAGACTGGACGTAACCACGTAACTCGACAATTTTTTTAAAACTATTGAATTTGTCATTAAGATTTAATTTGAAGGGCAGTTCGAGCTATCATTTCGGTTTTAGAATACTTTCGTGAAAAAATAAAAAAATTTAATAAAAATTTTTTAAAAAATCCATTTTTTATACCTACTTACCGCCAGCCATATCGACACCTGAGCGCCCAAAGGGCCAAACTGAAATCAGTTTCAATGTCAGAAGTCCGAAGGGCCAAACTGGAATTTAAACGAAAAGTTATTAGGGCCAAACTGCATCCATCTACGTGATTCATAGGGCCAAACTGCTGATCTTACCAACTAAAACGCAGCCACAAACTACTCTGATTGCTATTTGCGTGTCAGAGACAAATATAATGGCACAGAATCACAACAACTGACTAGAAAATCGATTTCTGACCCTTTATTATGTTCACGTCCACTACCTACCTACTTGTTGCATCCTGTGTTTTTGGTATATTATATTCAATAATGAACCTTTGGAATCGACCAAGAAACAAATTTTTTTAACCCCCCTCCTCAAAATTTTTTGGTTTACGTTTCATGTTAGGTAGAATCCAAAAATCGAATAAAAATTTGGCCGTCCGTCCGCCGTACGCGGCACTTAGCTCAGTTAGCATTGACCGATCTTGATGAAATCTGTTATATGGGCCCATTTGGGGTCTAGTTGTGCCCCGAAGCTTTTGGTTGATGTAGGTCACTTCTATGGGTTGAAAAATAAGGGTTGAAATTTTGAAAACGCCGTAACTCAAAATGATGTAATCTTATGTATGTAAAGGTATTGTTTTTCCATCAATTTTTGAGTTCGAGTCCACCAAGGTAGGGGATGCTTTGTTTTCACTTTTCAAGATTGAAAAAAAAAGGTTTTCCAGAAACAAAGTTTCCACTCGTTTCAGACCTTTCTGAACAATTTTGGTTCCGTGTCTGTCTGTTTGTCCGTGTGTCTGTCATGAAATCCTTGTCGCACCCATAACTTCTACATTTTTCATCCGATTTCAATGAAAATTTCAGGGATTGTACGGGTTAGTGTGTAGATGGTCCCCTATAAAAATCATCGCCCATAGACTGATAGTTGCTACTGCGCATGCGCAAATGTGTATTTCGTTGTACCAGCCATAACTTTCTCATTTTCAAAGCAAACGTAAAATCTTTTCAACTGTCATAACTTCTAGTTTTTAGTTCTTCTGTCTTCCTACTTGTTCATCCGATTTCGACGAAATTTCTCAGGATTGTTCAAATTGGAGTGTAGATAGTCTTCTATGAAGGTAGTACAAGGTACATAGAGATCGATGTTTTTTGAGACTACTACTATGCATCGGATCATCTATACAATTGGGTTATGGATACGAGGAAGCTATGTGTCACACCCACTTGGCAGGCGTTTCTTTTGATTGTCTTTAGTACAATCTTTTCTCCATCCACTCGTTCTTTTTCGAATGTGGTTTTGGAAAAGGTGATTTCAAACAATGCTTAGAACTCGACGGGGGAAGCAAGGGAAAGTGTTCTCAACCAGATCTCAGCTCATGGTTTTTCGGGCCTTACAACAACTGAGAGAGTTATATAATGATGATTCGAATAGTTTCGATTAAATTGAATAGAATATTTTCTATGACTCTATTTTATGACTGAACCTACGTGATGAGCTCATTGAGACAAATGAAGAGGACAATGCTGAATAGATGACGATATCTTACTATTCATCAATGATTATTAGATTTGTTTCAAATGCTATGGTGTTCATTTACTATTGGAATAATTAAAATTTCGTTATCCGTGTTTCAGAAATTACTTAATTGCTGTTTTTTGGTAACAGAATGGCACTATTCAACCATACCAACGTGAGTTAAAATCGGGGTTTCAGAGAATGACGAAAACATAAGTGATTGGATAGGTACTAAATACCCAGAGAGTTGTAAAAATGGGTAGTTAATTATAATAATTTATTAACGTTTAATTTCAACTAATGTATTAATTGAAGAAGAAATTGCAGATTGACCAGAGCAATTTCCAGGTGAAGGAAAGTCGCAAACCTTAGGGCCAAACTGCCAGTTTGGCCCCTTGTCGCTCACAAATCTCAAGGTCAAATTATGCCCATAGGGCCAAATTGGACCTCTTCCCAGTTTATCTTTTTTTCTTAATATTACAAATTGCGGATGATTCAAAAAACGGTTTGGAATTCAATCTTACGTAGATTTTGGACCAATTACAAAAAAAAAAACTAGTTGACTTCATGTACACTGGCCTCGCTACAATCGCTTGCGTTTTAGAAATAGTAGTTCCGGAAGCAGTTTGGCCCTTTGGGCGCACAGGTGTCGATATTATCTCTCACAAATATTTTCGGTCACCTCATATTTATTTCATTTTAGATTTATAAATTACTAAAAAAATAAAAACCGTTGTAGGTCACTACTAAACCATTAATGTCATTCAGTTAAACATGAAAATAATTGGAATCGGCGAAAATTTGAAGAAAATAGAGGGATTGTAAATAATTTTGAGATTCACATCTCCAAGGTTTCGTTAAAACGCTGCAAATTATTACACAACTGTTTATTGTTTCCCTGAGCATAGTTCGCCCGTCTGCAAGGAACACTGCCAACCAAATTTTCGCGCAAGACAGAGTTTATTTTGAAAGAAAGTTCCTGCAGCAATAACATAGTTATCCGATAATAGCGGGTGCCTGTTTATCAGAATTTGGTAATGGTTGCAAAGGATGCAGAACAGGGTGACATATTATTCTATACGAAGAAACCAAAAAGGACGCTGAAATTGTGAACGCTCATTATTTGCGATTGTGATTATTGGGTTTCTAATTTAGATTATGTGAATTTAAACGTATTTTATTTATTCCTGACGACTAGTCACCAACGTGCGGACGTGATTTTCGTCGTCGACAACAAATTTATTATAGTTGAATTGTTGATTGGATTTTCCTAATATGCGTGTTAGGAATGAAAACTACTACTGCCAAATTCTAGGCTTTTACATAAAAGAGGATTTATATTATGCTATTACGAGAAGACTTCAACTTCTATCGAACAGTTACCAAATTTCATGAAAAGAGATTTGGGTAGAGCGTAAGGCTAATACTGGAATTTTACTGGTGCGTGTATTTGTAATTAATATTATAATAAATTGTTGTTTTACGTTATATGTTGTTTTTATTTCAAGCCTAGTTTCCTAGTTTGGTTATGATTAATATTTGCTGTATGTACCTAGGGATCCAGGTAGGTAAGGGACTCAGGGCAGAAGGCCCTAGAGGTCACTGACTCTATCCTATTCTGGTGAAATTCCTAGGCGGTCGCTGCCACCACCCTGGTCATAAAAGATCAGGGATTATAAACCCTTTTTACCTGCAAGTTACCTTGATGGGAGCTGAAGGTAGATCTGTTGAAATAAGTACTCAAGTTTAAGAAACACGTAGGGTTTTTATTCAAGAAAAATGAAAATATATCACCGTGAAGCGGAATAGTTACGTTGCACTCTGAAGGAGTTATTGCAATGACAAAAATAGTACTTCAAGAGTTATTTTACTTCACCATACAATGAAATGATATTATTATTATTATTGCTATGTCAGTCCGACAAAAATACTTGTTAATATGCACAATTCGTTTATACGACTCAACAATGACTCAACTTTGACTATTTCGAGTTCACTTGACTTAGACCAAATAAGCGTGATTACTTGTTATACTTATGCTTATAAGTTTCAATACAATACAAATTATACAATTGTTTATGCGTTTTTACAATATTTTGGGCGTTTGCTTTACTTTACGTTTACTTTGCTTGCTTTACAGGGTGTTTATATGATTATGGGGGATTGTGCCAGATTTTGAGTGAATAGTAAGCGCTTACTAGGAACTATGAGGGAATGGGCTCACCCTTGCCGAGCTTGGATCGTAGTGTGATCTCCGTAGCAGGTTTGTATCCAGGGCCTCGTTTCTAGAAGGCTTGTATGTAGGGGGTGCCTGGAAGCGGGGCGTTCTTGCCTCGGTTCGGGGGTCGTTCGGCGTACCAGAAGACCGTGTCGGCGAAAATGGAGAAGGCTGCAGAGTCCGGGAGATTGGGCCTTGGCTAACAATAACTCGCGGATCACTGACTGGCGGGTAGACAGTTCGACTTTTACTTGAAGTTCACGAAGGAGCACAAGTGGGTTCTCAGTTCGTACTGTCTTCGTTACAGTTAGAGGGGGTGAGTTCACAAGCTAGGTTCGGTTCACTTTCGAGACGCGTGACTTGGAGACTGAGGCGCCGGTGGTGGGGGCACCCCTATTTAACCCCTCGGCCATCTTGGTCGGCGATGGGGAGGAGGCGACGGTGGCGCTCGAAGTGTGTGTGTGCGCTTGTGGCGGACAGCGGTTGTTGGTGAAGTTGTTGCTGCATGGAAGATTACTATGGAATTTTATGATGGATGTTGCCTGATGGGCGTGGCTTATGGCTGGGCCATTACATCCTCCTCTTCTCCGCAGGCCGATGCCCTCATCGGCTACTTTTCCTGTGTCACGGATGGGATGGGCAGGCTGATTCCTGGTGTGACCTTCAGCAGGGCCGTCTCATACCTCCAGCGCCGGCATCCTGGACACTTAGGTGGACGTGTTTCTCTGTGCTCTGGGCGAAGGCATGGCTGCGGGAAGGATTGGTGCTCCGGCGGATATTTCTGGCAAGATGACACCAGCCGATTCCAAAAGCTCTTGCAGCTTGCACAGCGGAATTTGATGAATTCTTTGGGAATCTTATCGCAGACTGGGCATGGGGCCATGCTGGGCGTCTCTGGCTCCTCCGTGTGTGCCGGAGTAATGGGCGAGAATGATGGGGACGGTTCTTCAGTTTCAGCGCGCTTGGGGGCCGGCTTCTTGGCTTTTTGGTTCTTCTCCGTTTCATCCTCTGAATCAGACGAGGAGGAGGATGATGATGAGGAGGATTTCCGAGGTCGTCTCTTTGGCGTAGAGGATTGCGTTTCTCCAGCCGCGGACTCCCAGGCGTTTTCCATTGAGGCCGTCGACTGGTCCAGTGCAGTTCTACTCTGAATCGCGAGCACGCGTTGCTCTAAACCTCGCAACTCGCAACGCAGCTCCTCCACGGGGTTAGGCGTCCCAGCCGGGGCGACGTTGGCTGCGCTGGAGCGAACTGCCTTGCTTAGGTTGGCCGACAATCCTGCGATGCAATTCATCACCTCCTTTCGTTGATCAGGCATTTCCTGGAAATCCAATAACCAGGCCTGCAGCTGAGCGATACATGTTACTGACCGCTGCACCCATTCGTGACTCCCTACCTCTATTTCTGGGGCTGGCTCTATACGGGGCCGGGGAAACGCCATGGTCCTGAAACAAAAAACCCAGCCGTCTTACTGACTACCCTTGGGCTCTCCCTCGCTCCACTCCACCTCTCCGCCTCATCCGAACGCGATCGCGATACCGTGATACGATTCTACATCCCTATCAATTTGGACATCCGTCTTTTGTGGTTCCTATTGGATGGATCGATCCTTCCGACCTCACGCTCGACGCCGGTTCCAGGTTTTAGGGGCAAGTGAAGGAGTACAAGGTAAGTATGGTTTTATCAATATTATTCATTTACAATTTGTTAAGCTTCATATTACAGCATTATTTATATACCCTTTGTGTTAATTAAAAAAAAACTAATATTTTTTTTTTTTTTTTTTTTTTTTTTTTTTTTTTTTTTTTTTTAGGTCAAAAGTTCAAGTCAACATTCCTCGACTTCGCAAGCACGAGTCTACGTGGTAAGTCATACTGAAGTTTCTTGGTGGGTTACTTCTATTGTTGACACTCTTCCGGTGTGGAGCTTCTTGTAGTCGATGACTTTTCTAGGTCGGAGACTGTAGGAAGATGCACCGGTTTGTTGATGATTCGAGTGAGTCAGCGGAGTTTGGGCGGCGTCCTCATGTGGTTGCTGTGCCGGTTCTTGCTGCAAACGTTCAAGATCTGGGGTCACGCAGACGCTCTCGATCAGCTCGAGTTCGTCCTCGTCCTCAAGGTCAGACCAAGTCTCCGGGTTCGGTCGTGGTGTCACGACGGTCGGTCTCGGTACGGGGGCCTCGCGCCTGTGCGGCTCCTCCCGTGTGATGGCCTCGTCTGGAATTCGTTCCACGAAGGCGGGCTTCAATCTACTGAGATGGTACCTCGTAGTCTTTCCCATAACATCCTTAACCTCGTAATTGACGTCTGTCAGGCGCTTCACGATGGTGAGTGGTCCTATCCATGGACTCCAGAACTTTCGTGTGGCTTCTGTTGGAGCAACCATCTGACGAGCGTAAACCAGCTGTCCCACCTCTAATTCTCGTAGGTGTCTTCGGTTGTTGATAGCTTTCTCGCGAGCGTGCCATGCTCGCTTGATTTGTCCCTCCGCAATCTTTCGAATCTTCTGGAAACAGGGCTCGGAGGATTCTCGGGTCGTCCCGGTCGTACTGATCAGCTCACTGTTGTTCGGGAGCCTTACCTCTCGTCCATAAGTCAATTGGAACGGCGAGTAACCGGTACTATGATGAGGTAGGTTCCTATACGCCGCCAAGGCGAACGGCAGTGCTGCCTCCCAGCCTCGTACGTTTTCCTGAAGTTTTGCGACGATGTTTGCTAGAGTTCGGTGGAACCGTTCGCAAACACCGTTGCTTTGTGGATGGTAAGCGGAAGTTTGTATGTGTTGGATGTTCCATTTCGTACATAATTCTTTAATGACGCTGGAGACGAACGCTGCCCCTCTGTCTGACACGAGCACCTCCGGCGCTCCATGTGTGGGAAGGTATCGGGACGTCAGCAGTCGGGCGGTGGTTTCGGCGGTACAGTTCGGCGCCACGTAGACCTCTGCGTATTTCGAAAAGTGGTCGACCACCGTTAACAAATAGCGAGTAGCCGTGATTCCTTTGAGGGGACCGACATAGTCGATTCCGACGATCTGGCCAACGCGGGTGGGCAGTTCGGGTCTCTGGATCGGCGGGTTCAGGTTGTTGGGAGTATTTCGTCGTTGGCACTGTGGACAACTCTGTACAAAACTCTTTACATCCTTGGCCATACGTTTCCAGTACCCGTAGCGTCGAGCGATGCTTTCGGTGACGTCTACGCCTGGGTGGCCTGCCCACAACTGCTCGTGGCAATTCGTCAAGAACCAGCGACGCAGGGTTTGAGGTATCAGTGGTACCAGCACTTCGCGTCCGTCGACCTCCGCCGCGAATTTCCAAAATTCTCCGTCCTTACGTATTTTGGGGTTTGCGTTGTCTTGGTCTAATTGTCTAATCCAAGGGTCCAAGGCTTGCGCTGCGAGGAGTAGTTCTCGTGGCATACTTAGACTAGTTATTGCTCCGATGGGTATTCTGCTCAGTCCATCAACGTGATTCATCTTCGAGCCGGGTCGGTATCTTGCCTCGTATTCGTACTCGGTGAGTCGCAGTATCCACCTTCCAATCCGGGAAGTGGGGTCCCTAATGTTCATCGCTGCAGTAAGGGCTGCGTGATCCGTCTGGAGTATGAACCGACGTCCTAACAGGAACTCCTGAAAGTGTCGTACTGCCCAGACCACGGCCAACAACTCTCGTTCAGTGGTGGAGTAACGAGTCTCTGCATCGTTCAACACGCGACTGGCATACGCGACAGGATGGCTCTCTCCGTCCCGTTCTTGCGACAGAATGGCACCAATTGCTTTTCCAGAGGCATCGGTGGATAACACGAAAGGGGACTCGAAGTCGGGGTACGCCAGTACCGGCCTTGTCATTAGGGCTTCCTTTAGTGTTTCAAACGCCTTCTGTTGTGCTTCGGTCCATATGAACGGTTCGTTTTTTCGTAATAGTTTGTTGAGTGGGACGGCGATCTCGGAGTAATTTTCTATGAATCTCCTATAGAATCCTGCTAGTCCAAGGAATGCGCGAACGTCCCGCGTTGTGCTTGGGGTTGGATGCTCTCGAATGGCGCTGAGTTTTTCGGGGTCCATTTCGACTCCGTTGGCCGTTACCACGTGTCCCAGATAACTCACTCTATCCTTCAAGAATTCACATTTCCGCAGGTTCAGCTTAAAACCGGTGTCTTCGAAACGTTTCAGCACTGTCTGCAACAATTCCAAGTGGGTATCGACGTCCTCGGTAAACAAAATGACATCATCGAGGTAGATGAGACATCCATTACCTATGACTCCATCAAGAACGTCGTTCATCGCTGCCTGGAACGTCGCTGGCGCGTTTTTTAGCCCGAATGGCATTCTGGTGTATTCGAAGTGTCTATTGAGTGCGGTGAAAGCGGTTTTCTCTTGGGACTCGGCGGCAACAGGTATCTGATGGTATCCCATGGTCAAATCGAGGGTGGTAAACCATTTGCTGTTTCCCATGAGAGACAATGTCTCCAACAATCTTGGGATCGGGTACTTGTTTCCCTTGGTGATCGCGTTGAGTTCGCGATAGTCGGTGCAGAACCGCCATTTTTGGGGTTCTCCTGGTGGAGTTTTCTTCTTTGCTACTACGATCGGCGCGTTCCACGGGCTCTTTGATGGTCTGATCACACCCTCCGCCAGCATGTCGTGGACCTGGTTCTCCACGAACTCTCTCAGAGCATGAGGCACCGGGTATGGTCTTCTACAGGTGGGGCCTGCCTCGCCGGTTTCTATCTCATGTGAGATGTCCATCGTACAACCGTCGCGTCCGGGCTTGTCGAACAGGTGGATATTTCGTAGCAGGCAGTCCTCTACTCTTTCTCGGTCGTCTTTTACCAAGTGGCTCAATTGTTGCCGGATGTACAACGAATTCTCTTCGCGAGAGGGTTGTTCATCCCAGACCTCCACTGGAAGTTCTTCGAGGACCTGCAAGTTCTCCGGGATTACGGCTCGTACTACGGGCTCATTGTTGAGGTCCGGTCGACTTTTCTTCGCTATCGGTCCACAGGTGGGGGTCGATCGACTCCTTTTTACCGTTGGTTCACGGGGATCGTAGAGTTGGGGTTTTGGGTTCGACGATGGTCGCCGTTTCATTATCGGACTCGTTGGGGGCGTTGATCGGGTGGACTCCTCCTTTGTCGCTTTCACCTTCAATTTGCGTAGGTGTGTCAACATCTTACGGCTTTCCCACACCGCTCCGAGGATCATCTGTCCCCCGGTCTCAGGGTTCATCATCGTGATGAGTCCGGTATCAGTCTTGATTTCTATAGGGAACTTCCCTAGTAAGTCGAGACCCATTAGATCTAAGTGTGAGTCCGGTCTCTGGAATATGTAGAATTTATGAGACGTTCTCTTATCTCCGATCCGCACCAGTAACTCCTGTGTTCCAAGCAGGGGCAACCTCTGACCATCCGCCCCCCAAAGCGCGGTGGTTGTGGGTTTCACAGGCACTCCGGGTACCGGGTGCGACAGAGCTGAGACGGCAGCTCCAGTATCCAGTATCACATCTCTGTTGTAGTTTCCCAATCCTATCTTCATTCGTATCATGGGTCGTGTTGTGCAGTTGACGGTCGCTTGGAAGGCCACTATTTCGTCTCCGCGCACCTCCTCCTCGGCAACATCTTCGGGTGACTGAGTCGCTACGGCCGCTGCAGGTCCGGCGAGGTTTCCTCGCGGGTGCGATACCGGCAGCATCTTCTTTTTCCGCAAGCATTCGCTCTCTAAATGCTCTCGCGCACCGCAGAAGTCACAGAAGATAGTACTTTGTATACCATGGGGGCAATTTACGGGAAAATGATTGTACTCCCCGCAATACAAACAAGGGTATCGAGGGTTCGGCGACGGCTGCTTCCAAGGTGTTTTTGCTTGTCCCGTGGATGATGACGTCGCTGTCGGGTTCTTTGGTGGTCCTTGGGGGTTCATCTTCTGAGGGCATTTTCCCGAAAAATGTCCTACCTCCCCGCATGTGTAACATTTAAGGTTGTCTTTATTTAGGACTCCCGCGACGTCCCATTTGAATTCGGCGGCTGGTTCGTCTTGAGTTGCGTCCTCGAGATCCTCGGCCCGCTTTACGGCTTCTTCGAGGGTGTCGGGGGGGTTGCTTTGTAGGAAGGGGCTGATTTCTTTGTTCACGCCTCTGATGAATGCACGTAGGGTTTTGGTTCTCACCCACTCCTTTCGTTGCGCGGCTGTGAGTTCGATCTCGCTTCGCACTGCAGTTTTCGCGGTGGATATCAGCTTTTCCGCGAATCGCCGAATGCTTTCTTCCGGACGTCGTTTAGTTGTCCATAAACGTATCATCGCTTTCTCGGGATCCTCATTCTCGTACCACTGGAGTATGGCTTGACGCAGCGCGTTGTATGGTTGAGCTCCAAGGTCCTCCTGCAGAAACCTCTTCGCGCCTCCTCTAAGACGTGTGCGTAGGAACCGCAGTCGCTTGTTCCTGATCCAAGTCTTGTGTCGCCTGTTCTACTTCAGCGAAAAATGCAGCGGCTGAAATGGAATCGGGTTCGTCCGGATTCCAGGGCTCAATTTCTAAGAACAGGGAACGAGGAAGGTCTCTCGGTTGTGGTGTCTGTCCTCCTTGTATTGGTGGCTGCGCCTTTCGGAAAAACTCTCCCAACTGGTTCATCGCCTCCGTCATGGCATTTGCCAATTCCGTGGGGTCGTCCATGATGTCGTTAGATATTTTGTCACAGTAAAAAAAAATAAAGAGCAATAAAAGGCCCGGGCAAAAATAATTCGAACTATAAACACTTCACTTTTTCCCGCAACACTGAACTCGGTAGTCGAGGGGGTTACGCAAGATCGAATCCAAATTTCTACCCAAGGAACTTTTACTGACGGTGTCACGATTTAAAAGGATTTGGAATTTACTCGAAATTTCTCTAATATTTTGTCAAAATTAAAATTTTTGTTCGTACGGTTCGAACTGTAAGTGGTTCGTCCTATGCACCGGTACGATTCTTGAACTGGTTCGAACCGTGAAGCGGTTCGTTCTGTGCTTAGCTATTCTGAACGGAATGGTACGAACGGCGAATCGAAGTGAATCGTCACGTAGTACGAACGGTGGTATGGTTTGAGTACTCTACTGGTTCGATCACTAATCGGGACGGACCACGCCCTGATCTGATTTCCGGATCGGGTTGAGGTTCGTTCCGAGTACTGGTATGGTGTTCGAAACTACTTTCGGACTGTGAATTGGTCCGATCAACAATTAGTACGGTTCGAACTTGGGTCGAACTTTCTTTCGGTATTCACGAAATATCGGTACGAACGGAATTCGGCGGAGTGTGGAGTGACAATAGTTGGTAAATGCACAAGAAAAAGAGTACGAATTGCGTACCAAATTGAACTCTCTGCGCTCCTCTCACTTTCCGGCTGAATTTTTTGTTGTACAATATGTGTGTACTAAATTGTGTCGTGTATTTTAGATTAAAATTCAAGATTAGTGCAATATTACTGAAATTTACTATACTTTAGTTACAAATTTCAACAGTCTGAATACTCTTCAAGCTCTTAGACAGGTATACTTGCTTCGTTTTTGGGTCCTGAAAACCGTAGTTTTACTATGATCCCACAGCTGGTCACCAATTGTGATTATTGGGTTTCTAATTTAGATTACATGAATTTAAACGTATTTTATTTATTCCTGACGACTAGTCATCAACGTGCGGACGTAATTTTCGTCGTCGACAACAAATTTATTATAGTTGAATTGCTGATTGGATTTTCCTAATATGCGTGTTAGGAATGAAAACTACTACTGCCAAATTTTAGGCTTTTACACAAAAGAGGATTTATGTTATGTTATTACTAGAAGACTTCAACTTCTATCGACAGTTACCAAATTTCATGAAAAGAGATTTGGGTAGAGCGCAAGGCTAATACTGGAATTTTACTGGTGCGTGTATTTGTAATTAATATTATAATAAATTGTTGTTTTACGTTATATGTTGTTTTTATTTCAAGCCTAGTTTCCTAGTTTGGTTATGATTAATATTTGCTGTATGTACCTAGGGATCCAGGTAGGTAAGGGACTCAGGGCAGAAGGCCCTAGAGGTCACTGACTCTATCCTTTTCTGGTGAAATTCCTAGGCGGTCGCTGCCACCACCCTGGTCATAAAAGATCAGGGATTATAAACCCTTTTTACCTGCAAGTTACCTTGATGGGAGCTGAAGGTAGATCTGTTGAAATAAGTACTCAAGTTTAAGAAACACGTAGGGTTTTTATTCAAGAAAAATGAAAATATATCACCGTGAAGCGGAATAGTTACGTTGCACTCTGAAGGAGTTATTGCAATGACAAAATAGTACTTCAAGAGTTATTTTACTTCACCATACAATGAAATGATATTATTATTATTATTGCTATGTCAGTCCGACAAAAATACTTGTTAATATGCACAATTCGTTTATACGACTCAACAATGACTCAACTTTGACTATTTCGAAGTTCACTTGACTTAGACCAAATAAGCGTGATTACTTGTTATACTTATGCTTATAAGTTTCAATACAATACAAAATATACAATTGTTTATGCGTTTTTACAATATTTTAGACGTTTGCTTTACTTTACGTTTACTTTACTTGCTTTACAGGGTGTTTATATGATTATGGGGGATTGTGCCAGATTTTGAGTGAATAGTAAGCGCTTACTAGGAACTATGAGGGAATGGGCTCACCCTTGCCGAGCTTGGATCGTAGTGTGATCTCCGTAGCAGGTTTGTATCCAGGGCCTCGTTTCTAGAAGGCTTGTATGTAGGGGGTGCCTGGAAGCGGGGCGTTCTTGCCTCGGTTCGGGGGTCGTTCGGCGTACCAGAAGACCGTGTCGGCGAAAATGGAGAAGGCTGCAGAGTCCGGGAGATTGGGCCTTGGCTAACAATAACTCGCGGATCACTGACTGGCGGGTAGACAGTTCGACTTTTACTTGAAGTTCACGAAGGAGCACAAGTGGGTTCTCAGTTCGTACTGTCTTCGTTACAGTTAGAGGGGGTGAGTTCACAAGCTAGGTTCGGTTCACTTTCGAGACGCGTGACTTGGAGACTGAGGCGCCGGTGGTGGGGGCACCCCTATTTAACCCCTCGGCCATCTTGGTCGGCGATGGGGAGGAGGCGACGGTGGCGCTCGAAGTGTGTGTATGCGCTTGTGGCGGACAGCGGTTGTTGGTGAAGTTGTTGCTGCATGGAAGATTACTATGGAATTTTATGATGGATGTTGCCTGATGGGCGTGGCTTATGGCTGGGCCATTACAAACGATTCGCTTCCAATATTCATTTTATTGGTTCGCAATGAACCGCTGAAATAACCCCTGTTGAGTCTAATAGTTTTGAGACTCAAAACAAACAAATATTGAAGTCGAGAATTTTGAGAGTCAAAGGATAAAATATTGAAGATTTTGTGTGCTGTATGATTCATCTTTAAATACATGTCCTGTTCTCAGCTGACTATGGGTTTTCTGAACCAACTATTCACAATAGCATCATTATTAGATATCGTCGGCGAAGCGGCAACATGCTATAACTCAATTTTTTACCAAAATGAGTTATACATCAATCTTTATTCAAAATTTCCCGCCGGATCGATTGGTGAAGTCAGTTTGGCAAAAAATGATTCGTTTCCGAGTTATTGACAGTATTGCCAACTTGAAATAACTCAAATCAGAAAGCAACAAGTGATAACTCATTGTTGTCAACGTTGTTTTGACTAGGAAGCGCCGCATCATAGATGAGCCGGTAAGTTTCCTTGTTTTTGCACTCATTTTGCGAATTGTGTCCTGGTTTTTCGCTTGATAATAGTACTCTAGATAATCCTGAATTAGTAACGTTAAAAATCTCTTAGTTAGCTTAAGAAATTGTTACTAAATCACCGCTTGAAAACCACAGAGGCAGTTCCATTGGTATCGAAATTAGCATAGGGAGGCGGCAAGTAGGGGGATAATATTCACAAAATAGGTATACGATATTATATTTTGGCTCCTTTATAGCTTTCTAATTGTACTCAAGCCTTGAAATTGAGGAAATATTATCAATATACTCTGGATTTTCATGAATTATTCTTCGTGCCACAACTAGTAGTGATGCCACGATGGTTCCAGGTCACCAGAAACCACGTATATCATGTTCTTCTGTGTGTTTCACCTTGAATACGGATGTGAACTCCGACGGACTGCCTACCAAACTTACAAATCAAATTTCAAAGGTTTAAATTAACCTAAGGCTTATCTAAGGGACGACTTCAGGAATGCATCCATTACTAAACAATATTTAGGAACTTTCTTCGTTATCTTGTCTGTCAATGCGTCGATCCAAATCTAAGAAAATTTTCCTACCTTATTATAATGTTGTCAGGACGAATCTGTCTGCGATCCAAGTTCTATTCAAAGGGGATGTTGCTGATAGTTGTTCTTTTAATAACAATATATTTAAGGTAGGCACGCTTAGAACTGGCGTTTTGTTGGTGACCAAATTTCGATTGGAATCAAGTTCTAATCTTTTTCATTTTTATCTGTTTTTGATTTTATTTGGTCCTCTGGTTTAATAATATTTTTACTGAACCATACTATTTCTGCTAAACAAAACCCCAACCACCAACCAAATGGAAATGAAGGGTTGAAATTATCAAAAATGCCCCAGTTGGTAGTAGGTACCTATGGTTGGTAGGGAGGGATCTATACAGAAAATAATAAACCTTTGGGCAATAATTTGCAGCGTGTTTTTACCCTACCAACTTTTTTTTTACCTACCAACTTTTTCTTACTTACCAACCATTGGAAGGTACTACTTACCTACTACACAATTATACTGCCTTCACACCGTCACAATAAAGTTTTATAGAAAGAATTAAACGCTTCACACTCGATTCGAAAATAGAACTTCATATGGAAATTTGATTGCTGGTTGCTCAGAAAGCAAAAGTCGAAGAAATGAACAGCGATCGCATTTTAGTCAGATAAAATTTGAACGGAAATTTGACCTCTTTTATGATTCACACTCGTGATTCTGTTTTATCGAAAGAGTAGTGTAGGGAGCGAACGGGTTGTCCTGCAGAACTCCGGGTGGTCTCAAAGATTTTTAAACATTCAATTCAATTTAAAATTGGTGAAAAAACGATACCTTTATTTCGAGAGTTTTTAAGCTAGGGGCACCTAATAACCCTGAAAACGTTCACTACTGCAATGATTAATTTGCTATAACTAAATATCCTCATTGGCAACACGCGATAACTCTTGCTCGACGGGGACTGTAACTAGCTATAACTCAGAGTAAAATGAGGTAACATGCTATAACTCACGTAACTTTTTAATTAATTGAAAATATATGGTAAAATCCGACAAAATTGATGAAATGGTCTAATTGTTGATGGAATTGTCAAAAGTTTCTGTTTCAAGGAAGTAGTATTGAATTTAGACAGTTTTTTGTGTCTCCTGAAAACTTGAAAACTGAGATATAGCATGTTGCCGCTTCACCGACGATATG